>SRQG01000110.1:0-77559 GCA_018360325.1 Claviceps aff. humidiphila group G2b
TAGCGTTTTGAGCCAAGGCGCCATCGCAGAAAACGCCGACGTTCCCACGCCAAAAATAAACATGATTGGCAGTTCTGGGAAAAGCGCCCGAGGTTTCAGTCATGATCCAGGCCACGATGCCCTCTTGCGAAGAGGAGTGAGCAAGCAACCACCACCTGTCACATGTGTCAGAGAAAGGGTCATCTCTTCAAGAGGTGCCACGCACCAAATTCCGAGATGAGCGGCAGTGAGGATTATCACGCAGAGGAATACAGCCGCGACGGCATAACGACTAGGACGCATCCACAATTTACGGCAACGGAAACAATAGCACGCAGAAAACACAGCCGCGACGGCAGAACGAACAAAACGTATCCAGTTTCTTATGGCAGGCGGATGAATCCAACTCTTTCTGCGCGGTTACTATCCCAGAGGCCCAAATCAAGTGGTAAAAGCGCTAGTTATCGCCAACGAGAGGGCCGAGCTGAGAAGCGGTATAACAAGAAGCGGTATAACAAGAAGCGGCAGCCGATGGCCTCCGGTTCGGGAGACTATGTTCTAGTGTCGACAAAGAATATTGATTTGCGATGTCCAAGCAAGAAGCTTGCAGCAAAGTACTCAGGACCTTTTCCAGATCACGGAGCAAGTGGATCAACATGATTTGACATGCCGACTCAACTTACGGACGCATACGAGATTGCATATTGTATTCAACATCATAACTTTGGAGCCTTTCAAGGGGAAGGCGACGAACGCTGCGACGCTACGATCACCGTCGTCGATGAGTCTGATGAATATGAAGTGGAAGAAATCTTGACGCACAGGATTTCAATGGCTGAGCGATGATCTAGGATCTGAGAATTTCTTAGCGTGATCTTCAAAGCGGGAACTGCTACGACGAGAAGACATGATCCGAGATATCGAAGGAAACGACGACGACGACATCGTGCTCGTGAACAGTTACAGGCAGAAGACTCAAGTCTTCCGAACGATGAACACCAAGGCGTCAAGCACGTTGATTGAGGAGAGTTGACAAGTACCAAAATATCATGGCGTCTGTACGCCCCGTTTGTGAAGCACTAATGTATACGTTGAAGTCTAGTGATTCGCGAGATCTTTTTAGGTTGACGAAGTTGAAAAGCACCATGACTTGATGTCCTCTGAGTGGCGAGCTTATTGAGCGAAGAACTGACTGCCGTGCACCATGACTGGATGTCCTCTGAGTGGCGAGCATATCTATTGTGTTGGAAGAGCTGCGCACCGGGATATCAGTATACTTATTGTTTAGGAAGAGTCACGCACCAAGACATCAGGTCATCTGAGTGGCGAGTATCCGATTTCGAAGGAGATGAGCACCAAAACATCAAGTTCTCTGAGTGGCGAGGACACTTATTGCTTTGAGAGAGTCCTCTGGATGAAGAGTACACTTATTGTTCTGAGAAGTTGATGGAGTCGGAACTCACCACGACTTGGACTGGACTCTGGAGTCCTCTGAGTGACGAGTACACCAATTGTTCTACCAAGGTTGAAGAAGTTGAATCGGAGTCACCCGAGTGACGAGGACACTCAAAATCAAATCCATTATCCAATAGCCTGGGGACGTACAGATCTTTGATAGCGGGTGGACATGCACCGAAATCTTCGAAGATGGAACTACTACAACGCGATGATATTGAACGGACATACCGAAGCAAGCGACCTACGACGACGATGACATTGTGATCTAGAATCGAGGACAATCACAGGTAGAAGGATCAGGTCCTCTAAGTGATGAACGCCAAGACATCGGGTCCTCTGAGTGACAAGCACACTTATTGTTTTGAGAAGTTTTGATGAAGTTGAAAATTCACCATGCCTTGGAAAGAGTCCTTGGGGTGACGAGAACACTTATTGGTTTCAAAGTTATTATTGAGTGTAGACACACACCGGGATCTTTGAAAGAGCTACTACGACGCGATGGTATTGAACGGAGACATCGAAGGAAGCGACCTACCTAGGAGGTCCCAGGTGGTACCTACCTAGGTATACATTAACATTTATGCGGAGCACTATGTACATTGGGTATGTACCTCCTATTACTCGGCGGACTGTTTCTGTGCCCTGCCAAAATGCTCCATAATTCTCAGGGTCTTCCAATTGATAACACGAGACAGCGATTCTGACTATGTACTACCTCCTAATGATATAGAGACAGAAAGACCAAAATTGGCAAAGGCCCACACTGCGCGTCGGCCATGATTTGAAGAAGAGTTTTGCACTGAACAAACCCTTGCGCGTCGAACGCGCCCTCGGCGCGAATCGCCGCAGGTGGTTCAATTACATGGCGGCGAGGTATCGGTCTCTGACTCCATCTGCTCTCCTAAAAGCCAAGAAGGAACAGATCGTGACGTTCGCGGCGTCACTGGTGGCGACCTCGTGACAGCATTGATATTTCTTGGTATGATACCCAAGAGACATGTCCGAGGCACCTAGTGAGGCCTCATAGCCGGATCTGGGGTTTGAAATACCAAGAAATATCAATGCTGTCACGATATCGCTCCCACCGGTGACGCCGCGAACGTTACGATGCCGCGAACTATTGCTGCTCTGCTCACTGGAGAGCTGAGGGACTGGTACCTCGATACCAAGCAAGATGCGTCACGTACTCGCCTCGTACTACCTCTGCACCCTTGAGGTCATCCGTCAAGTCCGAGCGGCGCTCAGTTTCCTCCTCGGAGCATTGTTCATCGCCGAGCGGCAAACGCCCCAGCGGCTAATAAGAACAGCAAGGGTAGGTTCATCATTCTTGCGACCGAAATCTTCGCTGATATCTTTGTAGTGGCGCGTCTCGTTTCGTGCAGCACTCCGACTCCTCCTGAACAGTAGCGTCTCGCAAACGAGCAACGCCACAATGCATCCAAAGAGCCAGACAGGATCGGAGGTTCTGCAAGATACATATCATGAACCAATACGACAAAGACAAGCCTTCCCAGCAAGCACGCTGGTGTCCATCCCCCGGAAGTTGCTGCCGAGCATCGAAGCTGCTGAATGGTACACTATTTGGCGGAACGATACATAACTCAGTCTGTCGAGTTGGCTTACCGTGGGAACTCGAAAAGATATTAATGAGCTAGTTCTAGAGTATCTAAGCGTGAAATCGCTGGACGTGATCGCTGATTTCCGGGTAGTCGTTTGCGAATGCGCCGTGATGAAGGAGCGCTATTCTTTTCTTGACGAACTTGCGAGACGCTTCTTCAACACTTGTCATGCGAATGAATCACCAAGTTTTGAAGTGACGATAGCTTCCCCTTCACGGCGCATTCGCAAACGACTACCCGGATATCAGCGACCACGTCCAGCGATTAATTCAGATGTATCATGTGTCCCTCGCTTGCGAAAGCGATAGATCCGAGGGCCATGGAGGCTGATGACAATACCCAGCATTACTGACTCGACGACATCTTCAACACAAGCGGAGCTACGAATTCTATCTATTTGCCGCAGCACGACTGGCTCGACGACGACAACCAGGGACAACCGGCGCGGAGGATGTGCTGTTTCGGGGAAGACCAATCCATAAGCTGGAGTCGGAGCAGGAGGTCGTAGGACTTGGGAGAATCGAGACGGAAGATACCTGGGTGGTCCCTGTTGGAGAAGGTCGTGTGGTTTATGTAGAGTTCAACTTAGATGCTCGGCAGGAGCTCAGTGGCAGCCTGGAAGCTTTCACAATGAGACAATCTATGGCTCTGTGTGATGTTGCGCCGCGATCATAACATGTAATACCTTACCATTCATCGTATGGACAGCAGCCGACTTCACAGTGAAACGATACTGGCTCCTTTGTCATCAAAATGCACAACGATAGAAGATTCAAGTGTCTATGCCACACTTGCCGGTCCGACTTTATTTTTATTCATTTATAAAGCTCCTTGATCCGTTAACACTGGACACTGGCTGTCCTTCAAGTCTCGCAATCGGCAAGGCGGCACGGTGCCGCTGGCCCGCTGCCGTTTACTCATGAGGAAAACGACAAGCTTGGGGACCATAACTTTAAGGACTACGGTTATATTAGCCACTCCTTCGAATCCAAGACCCTAGATACGTCCGTAACCGCAACCTCCGTGATCGGCCTGGCAACTCATTTGAACAGTATGCCGCAGTTTCAAACCTGTCTTCGAGTTGCTGTCAGTCATACAGGCTTTAGCGTCGAAATCGATCCCAATATGCCTCAACCATCCCGTCCTATGAGCCATGACGACACGATGGTATTCCCTCTGTCGCAGAGTTTCTCGCTGCCAAATTGAAAATTCGCTGCAGCCCGTTGTTCCGGCGCAAGCCGAGTTACTGCGAAGAAGCCTGAGAAATGAGGAGCATTTTGGCAAAAACAGATCGCCGAGTAAACGTACTCCGTACAGTTCGCCGAGTACATAACGCTCTTATGCGGGGCTATGTACTGCAAGTTACACTGGGTACCTAATGTAACAGGTACCTAGGTAATGTACGGAGTACCCGTGCGACGTCATGGTTTGCGGAGTAACTTGCCAAGCAGTCAAGATCACGTGATGACGCAATTATATTTTTTTTACAAGCCACCAATGAACCCAGCCTGAGCGCCAGAGCCATATCATCGCGCGTTGACCTGTGAGCTATTGGCATTCCATTCAAGTTTGTAAGTGGGCGTGCCGATGATAGTAGGGAAACATGCTTTTGGCATCTCATCCAAAGGGGTCATGAAGTCCTTATGCCGAACCGTGGCTCTGAGAGCTGTTCGCTTTCCCACCGGACCTTCCATTCGTGCCTTGTCGACGACCACACCTTTGAATCGGACGCGTGCGAAGAAGACGCCTAGGTCTGCCGGAACAGATCGTGAAGGAACATCTCGTAATGTCAGACCTTTCGAGAATCTGGCCGCGATCGCGCGAAGAGAGTCGGTGAGTCCATCTCTTCCTCATTCAGCGCTCCATGGCCACATGTCAGCTTTCATCTCTTGTCTAACGAATTCCCAACAAGCTTGGCTACGATCACGCGCGAACAGGCAGGGTAAATCGTCCATTCAACAATAGGCATAGTGGAAAGTATGAGGTGCTCCGGTCAATGGTCCTGCACCGCCTGCAGCTCACCGTGGAAGGCCTTGCCACTTCACAGGAAAAAGACTTGAACATAGACGAGCTCAGACAGCAAGCCAGTCTCTTCGAGGAAGCAATTTATCATGCATTCGCTCTGGCGGATAGAAACGTTACTCATCGTGACAGCAATCCGTTGTTTTGGAGTCTGAGAGACGCTTTTGTTGAGCGAGACTTGAAGGGTCTCCGGACTGAAGTCAAGTACTTGTTCCAGTCCTTTTTGGTGCGAGAGCAGTTTTCCAAAGAGGTTCAAGAAAGTCAGAAGCGTCTCGTCGACTTCCGCTTTCCCCACGAATGGTTTCCGGCGACGCGAACGATGCAGCGAACCATCCATGTTCACGTCGGCCCGACAAACTCTGGCAAGACATATAATGCGCTCAAGGCGCTGGAAAACTCCAAGTCTGGTGTCTATGCTGGGCCTCTCCGCTTGCTGGCGACCGAAGTTTATCAGCGACTCGAAGCCAAGGGTCGACCCTGCGCTCTCATCACGGGCGAGGAAGTGCGAATACCCGAGGGCCATGACCAGTACTTCTCCAGCTGTACGGTGGAGATGATTCCTCTCAATGCCAAATTCGACGTCGCCGTCATCGACGAGATTCAAATGATTGCTGATGCGGAACGAGGCAATGCGTGGACGGCAGCGCTGTTGGGTGTGCAGGCCAAGGAAGTGCATGTCTGTGGCGAGGACCGAACCGTCGCCCTTCTGCAAGCGCTCTGCGCTAGTATCGGCGACAAATGTGTCGTTCACCGATACGAGCGACTTAGCCCTCTGAGGACGATGGACAAGGCGATCCAGGGCGATTACAGCAGGCTACAGAAAGGCGATGCAGTCGTCGGCTTCAGTCGCAAGTCTCTTCACGCTCTGAAGCGTACCATCGAGACGAAGACGGGACGTAGATGCGCCATTATTTACGGTTCTCTTCCACCAGAGGTTCGAGTCCAGCAAGCGTCATTATTTAACGACCCCGACAACGACTACGACTTCATTGTTGCCAGCGACGCTATTGGCATGGGATTGAACTTGGAAATCAGGCGCGTCATCTTTGAGTCTGTGACTAAGTATGATGGCAACCAGCACCGGCTTCTCTCCTTTCCCGAGATCAAGCAAATTGGCGGCAGAGCAGGCAGATATAGGAGTGCCCGTGATGCATCATCATCATCGAGCGTGCGCGAGGTGGAGGAAGAAAAAGTCGGCTTGGTGACAACCATGGACGAACCGGACCTCCGGAGCGTCCAACGTGCTTTTAAAAAGACAGTGGAAGATATTGAGTATGCCTGCATTCAACCTCCGGCGGGCATTATTGAACGCTTTGCTTCTTACTTCCCACCAGACACGCCACTATCATTTATCATGCTGCGCATGAACGCTAGCGCAACCGTTGGGCGTCTATATCGCCTTGGCGTCAGCAGCGATATTCTGGAGATTGCCGACATCATCCAAGACATTCCGCTCACGATATATGATCGCCTGACATTCTGCTACCTTCCCGCATCATTAAGGGCTCAAGGTGCGGTGGAGGTACTCCGTGCACTTGCACGGGTGGTAGCCAACAACTCGTCCGGTAGTTTTCTCGACATCAAGGAAATCCCGCTCGAATTTCTGGATGTTGAACTCAGTTCTTTCGAGCAGGGCGCCAACGAATACTTGGCCAAGTTGGAAGCGCTGCATGTCGCCATCAACCAATATGTATGGCTGTCGTATCGCTATGCCGGCATGTTCCGGGACCAAGCGCTGGCATTCCACGTGCGGCACTTGGTGGAGGAAAAGCTGATTGCGACCCTGGACCGCCTCGATTTCACAGAAGAGCAGCTCCAGTCGAAACGAAAGAAGAAGAGATTGGAGGCGCACAGGGCCAAGAAGGTGGTGGACGATATCGAGCCCGAACAACAGGAACCGACGATGGTTGCTGAGGAGACTACTTTTTAAGAACCACTTTCATAGCTACAATATATGTAGCAACTTGAATATGCGACATGTTCGGTCGTCGTGTGATTATATCGCGCGCGGAGGAGAACGCTACGACAGCGACTAAAGTATGGGGTAGATCGGGCCAAGGCTATCACGACATGTACGGCATAGATTTCTCTTCCACAGAAGGAAGGCTTTTGTATCAGTATTATACCTATAAGATATCCATGTAAAACATGTAAATTACGAACAACGGCCGGAGGCATTCAAGAAAAGCGGACTGGATTGTCAATTGCGCGCTGCTCACCGGTTATAGCCACAAGTTTCCGCATACCGCACGCTCTACAACTCATGTAATCATGTAATTGATCCTTTTGTTGAGTCTTAGAAGATAGTACATTCAGCATCGAACAATGATCGGAATAATTGTAGCAGACCTGGAGATATTGGATGACGAGACCTGCACTTTCACCTTCCTTTTCCTGTTCTCGAATGAATCTTTGTTCTCCGATTCACGCCCCCACTATGTAGATGTATAGTGGGACTCGGGAGACCCTTTTTAGGTTGCACTGTTGCACACACGGGTACCTTGTAGGTACCTACCTCGTTCCAACGGTCAATGTTAATTCATTCAATCGTTGCTGTCGTTTCCAGTCTATTTCCATCAGGCGTTGGTATGAGATACTCAGATGCAGTGACTCATTTTGCTGAACGCCATGGCCCATGGCCCATGGCCCATTACAAGGTCGCAGTCAAGCGTCGACCGCGTGGTTCGCGTCGCGGGGCCCAAAAAGAGGTATGTAGGCACGACACGAAACCAGACTACTTGCCACGGTCGGTCGTCACCCCGACTCGTGATCCGTCTGCTCTCAACTCGGCCCTTGGGCCACCCTTGTGCTATTTACATCGTCATCAGCATATTATCAGCTTATCACGCTTCAGCAGGCATATATCGCGACGCTAGTTTATCGACCGTTTCCGCTGCGACCGGCAACTGCGCTCCTGCTCTACTAGCCTTGGGACCTCACGGGCACCAAAATCTCTTCGCCCATCTCACAACGCGTCCCCACGCTTCTCGCCTGGATATTGGGATGGGATAAGTGCCACCATGGACTCGTCATGGACCGATTCACGAGATATGGATGTACAAGAACCACAATCGTTTCAATCCAGGGACGTCATTGCAAGCGCAGCTTACTCGCGTTGGACACCTTCCGGTCCGACTTTCGAGATAAACGTGCCCCGGAGATCGAGCTTGGGACCTGTAATGGAACTCGTGCCCTCGTTCGAAGCCGTCGACCATTCGCAATTGACCAGCGAGGAACTTCAAGTCATTACCCAGAATTCTAAACAGGTCGCATTAGATAGGCCTTCAACCTGGACGTACGACAGCAGATATGCAGCGCACGCCATTTTGGACTATCTCTACCTTGGACCGACTAGCTCAATACGCGATTTGGAATCTCTAACATGTCAGGGCATCACCATGATGGTCGTGGTACGACATTCGCGCATGGCTGGAACTATTCGCAGTGTGGATCTGGCGTCACAGGAACTCGGGATTCCTGTCGAATATCTACGCATCGGTGGTTTCCCTGACCTGATTCGAGAATTACCGACGATAATTGGCCTCATAAACCGTCACATGCTATCATATAATTCCCAGTTCATGGGCCGCGCGGATCAAGAACAACACATGGTGATGGATCGTCGTCCTCGTTGTGGCAAAGTCCTTATTACGTGCGATTCCGGCAACTACCACTCTGCCACTATTGTCGCTGCCTATCTCATGTCGGTCTTTGGGCAGACTGCGGCCTCTGCTACCCAATTTCTTACGCTACAACGGCTCAGCTGCGTTTTTGATGAGGACGCGAAGCAAATGCTGCAAAGTTGGGAAGATGTTGTCCGAGCAAGATCAATGACTGCGCACCACGTACAGTCCGAAACACAGAATCAGGCTCTTCTGGGGGATGCGAACGCGGGAGCGCCAATCGTGGACCAGCCAACAGCTTCGACATCGAGACGAAAGAGAGGATTTGAAGACATGAGAGACCAGGACATGAGCGGCGACGGAGAGACCGGTGATGCAGACGGGGACAGATTTACAAATCGAGAAGCCTTTGCTCCATTCAAGGACGTATCTGATATCCTGCGCGGCAAATGAGACGCATTAGGGGACTGGGAAGAGAGGGCCATGATGCCCGGTCAGTTGCATTGCACACATGGCGATAGGCGCAGCTAAGGCTAGCAAGAAAATGATACAATTGGATTAATTCACTTCAATCGAGTGATCAGAATGGTGTATGCGTCGACAACGTTTCCCAGTCGTCCACAAGGCGTGCCTTTGTGTCCATCAAGGTCAGTCGCCAGTGCAGTGCTCTAAAAAACAAGGTCTCTCGGTGTCAAATTTTTCTTGTTGTCATCATGCAAGACTGCTTGCTCTCCCACTTTTCTCTCTCTTTTGGTTTGTTTGCTTTTTCTTCCCTGTCCTAAATCAAGTCATCAGACGTCACATCACATGACAGCGGAAATTCGTTTCACTGGCAACTCAGATCAGCCTCACTTCACTTGATCCGGCTCGCTTGACCCCCCCCTTTTCAAACACTCGTGATGCGAATAAAAGAATGAAATCAGCTGGGCATTGTCTCCCCAGCCCCCCCATATTCCATCGCTCCCATCACCTCACCTGCACACGCACGAAACATCGGCCCTTGCCAAGTGGTCATGCCGAACCGTCGTGGCTCCCTCAACCTCCGACCTGCATCTGCGCGGCGCCTTCCCAAGCGTTATGAGAGCGAGGAGCACCACCAGGACGATTCACGACAAGGAGTTCTCGTCTACGCAAGTCATAGGAGCAGCGCGAGGAAACAAGCATCGGCTCTGCAAACAACTAAGAAACGACGAGCAGCAGCAGCAGCAGCGGCAACAAACGTGGGAGCTCTTTCAGCCCTTGCCATTACCACCTCCCCGCTGAGGAAGGAAGGCGCGCAACAACATTGCCGTGTGCACCATCATCGTGTGGTTCAGGGCACAGCATCTTGGTCCTTGTCAGCACCATTTCTTGGGGCCGAAGCAGACATGTCGACGACGACGCCTTTATTTTCCCTGGGTGACTTGGATTGGGGCTCCGACGACGACGATGTTTCTGTCGTGCAAGAGGCGGCACTTGATCAAGCAGGCCATCCTCCCATACATGGCATGAGTTCAAGCACAACGTGGCGATCCACCACGGCCACAAACAGAGTGTCCTAGGAGGGCCTCGGGCTGGGGATGCAATGGCTCGTCTGTCATATGCTACGGGACGACTATACGTTTGCGGAACTCACGACGCGGATCCTCCGCCTTACGCGGATTCAGATACAGGGTTTCCTTGTTGAGTACATGGCTGAGTACAGGGTGTGGATGCAGTACGAGCAAAATGTGTCTCGGATTCCGTGGGCACAGCTCATCAAGCATGCGGGGGAGAAGAAGCTGTCTGTCGCGGAGCTGTTGCACGTCCATCGTCCTGGATTGCCGACGGATGAGATATCGCGCGAGGGGATCGCGACGGCGACGCGGTTCCTACACGCAAGGGGCCTGGGGACGTATGCAGCAGGCCTGGACGGGTGGTTCGGCATCGGCAAGATGGACTTTTTGGATCTTGAGGTGCACGGGGCCATGGTGCGGGATACGCTGGACCGCGAGGCCATTGCCAAGGCGGCGGAGTATGGCTGGATCGACGTGGATGAGGTGGTGCGGCGGGCGAGGAAGCGGGCGAGAAAGCTGGTCTTGAAGGCGGATACCAAGTGCCGGGTGCAGGATGTGTTTCTCGGGACCATCAAGAGCCTTGTTCCCGGCTCTGAAGCGCAGGGTGTTGACTGTGGCCGGGATGGCTTCCACGTCACGCCGCGGTGCAACAGGACGGTGTGGTCAGGGGTTCTAGAGGATGTTGACGAAGCGGCTTCGCAGGCCTTGATGCAGCAGACTAAGGCAGACGGTAAAAGGCATCGGAGTAGGGGATTCATGGGGCATAGGGGCAACGGAGGGCACACGATGGCGTCCAAGGCGCAGATTGAACAAGTCTTCTTCAGTCTTGCCAGACAGGTGCCTGCTTTGCTCCCTCGCCACGTACCCGGCTCGGTAGTGACGACGGCAGAAGAGAGGGTGCGGGCTGCAGCAGCGAATGTGTCCATCCCGTCTTCGTCTTCCATTTCAACCTCGATGCCCACTTGGGGCCTGTCGCAGAGGCCCACGACGCCGATCAAGAACGCGCAGAGACTCAAAGCACACGACTTGCGCAAGGCGGCCACGTCACGCGTTTGGCAGGCCCGAGTCAATCCGCTGAATACTGACTTCCTTGTTGACTATCCTTCTGACAGCCCGGACGCCTGCCACGTGTTGACGGCAGATGAGGATGAAGGGATGAACGCATCTCGGGGTCGTCGGCAGACCCGAGCCAGTCAAACTGGAAAGACAAAGCGCTGTCGTACGCAGGATATCTCCGTCTCTGGGGATGGGGACGAGCTTGTCGAAGGGCCCGTTCGATGTAGACAAACATCAGGCCCCCAAGATGTCGAACTTGGCCCCCGGCCGTGCGATGCCAGTGCAAGAAGAACGATGCAGCTCCCTCCATATCAGGCATGCGGCACTGAAAGTCGAGTGGCTCCGGACAGAAGCTTCTCTGACTCCCTCGGGTCAGAGGACTCCGTCCGGTCGATCAAGAGGAAGAGAATCATGAGTAAGTTTGGCGGCCGTCTTTGAAGCCGGCATGTTGAAGTACTGATGAAGACGCAGGTCTATCGCACATTTTAGATGCTCAAGACGATGATGGTACGGACCACCTTTCAGCCAAGCCTCCTGCCACGAAGCGAAAGCTGGCACCACAACCACAACACAAGACGGCCAAGCGGGCCAAGCGGGCCAAGGGAGAGCAGGTTGTAAAAGGGGGCAAGATTGCCCCCCGTATGACCAGTGCTGTCGTCAATGATGATGGTAACCACCAGCAGGCTGGGGCAGAGCCGGTAAAGACCAAGAAAAATACAGCTCCTCTTTTTGGTCTACCGCGACATCAGGTGCTTTGCGCGCCACTGAAACGAGCCGAGCAGGCAGAATATGCGTGGTCTGCCGACGTGGCTGACTTTGCCATGGTATGTGGGCAAGCTAAGTACGCACTGAAGGCGGACCGCGTTCTTCGTCCGGGGCAAGGCGCAGAGAGTGACATGACAGACACGGACAAGAGTCGAGTCAGAGATGGAGGCAGAGACAAAGACGAAAGCGAAAGCGAAAGCAAGTCTGAAAACGCGGCCCAGCTCCGGGAAGCACTGCATACTCTGATGAAGCTTCATACCCAGTATAACGTCGTCGAGACCGCGCAGCGGGGTTGTGCCGGGCAGGATACTGGAAAGGCCAGGTTTGCTGGGTGCGCGGACTGGGCCATGTATGCAGCTGATGCGGAGGTGGCAGAGTACGTGTTGGATGGGGACGAGGCGGCTGGACTGGCAGCTGGGGTGGGAGATGATGATGATGTTGTGGAGGAGATGGATGAGGGAGTCTGATGTTGTCTCCTTTGCGCTCTATGTGTTTTTTGTCATTGGCAACTGCATTTACAGTTCTATTTTGTACGTTTCTATAGTGTTGTTCTTTCATGTTATGCATTTTTAGACACTTCTCATTATTATTTTCTGCCGCTTGTCTAGTTATCAACCATCTCATTTTGCGATATTTTTAAACCACATTCGTCGTTTATTGTCACCGCTACACTCTGTCACTTGTACAGTACGTACTCGTCAGCCCACACAGTACTGCAACACCAATCATTTCATTCCCTCGGCCGAAACTCCGAACCCTCAAACCTCCCTGTAACTTCCAAAGCTCACCATGTCGTCCTCAATTCGCGACAAAGTCTACCTGCCCATTGTGGCGGTCCAGCTTGTGGGGATTCTGGGTACGTTTTTCCCTTTCTTAGGCCTTCATCAACACTGGCTTGGCATGCGGCGGTTCCTTCGGTAAAGAAGTCCTTGGGATTGCATCGCGCGCCACGACATTCATCCCGCTCTCCTACACAAAAACACGAGTCTTGAAAAGAATCAGCGCGTAATCACGAAATCGCAAAAAGAGATTTGAGATTTGTAGCAAAACAACATCGTTTAACCAACTATCAACTAACATCTCGCCAGTCCTGGACCTCCTCCCCCTATACCCCCCCTCCCTCTGGCGATCCCCCTCTTCCCCCCTCCACAGCCTCCTCTCCCTCCGCACCTGGTGGGCTAGCTACTCCGGCGATCCCTACTTCGCCAATCTGACACCCGAGCCCTGGCTAGAGGGATTTCTCTATGTAGAAGCCCTCGTGCAGTTTCCCCTGACGGCGTATCTGGTCTGGAAGTTCTCCCAGGGGCTGGGGCAGAGACGCACGTCTGGTCCGACGGAGCTGGCTGGCCTGGCGTATGGGTGCGTGACGTTCATGGGCGCCTTGGCATGTTGTTGCGATTTGTGGCATATGGGGCCGGAGAGGGTGCGTAGTGACTGCTGGGGACAGCTGTTTTGGGGGACGTATTTGCCTTTTTGTGTCATTCGTGAGTTATTACCGTGCCCCCCTCCCTACCCTTTGGTTTTTTATTTCTTTACTTTTTTCCTCTCCCAAGTATTTATTGTACGAGAGCAAAGTATTAGAAGATGGAGAGAGTAGGAAGAAGGAAGAGAGCGAAGAGGGAAGGACGGAAAGATGAGAGCTAACATCTTGGTAGCGGCCGTGATGGCTGTTGATATGTTTCTGAGGTTGTTGCCTCGCGTACAATCGGCGGACTCGACGGTGCTGAGAGCAACGAAGTAGCATGTTATGTTTTGCCATTGCTCTGCGGAGGGAGACGCGGAGGGGAGAGCTAAATCACATTTCTGCGTCTATCTTGCACGCAGACACATATCATGTGAACGAGTACATACATATATCAATCGAGCTCCGTAGAGGCGCGGGTGAGAGAGCAAAGACATTAGGTACATAGTTCCATGGGTCTAGGACACACCCACACACATAAACACATGAATTCATTTTCTGTGCTGCTGACTTTCAGTTTCACTCATGCTTCCAAGAGCCAAACCACGGCCCTCCCGCTCGCGGCCCATTGTAGAATTAGTCCAGCATACTTTGTACAGCCGGTCAAGAATCGCTGCGTCTTCATATTTTGCCCCCTCATATCTCATACACAACCCGCTTTTGTTTCCCGCTATATGCACAAGCATATGAATGCAGAGACCAACTCAAACAAACAAGCTTGTAAGAAAAAGAAATAGAAAACGATAAAATTTATGACAAAATTCCGCCCCGGGCACTTGAATAGCTCGATATTAATTAATCCTTCCGCTTGGAATACCCCCACCCATTGCCAACACCAGCCGTATTCATCCCGTACCCCAAGGGAGTCGCACCACCCATAGGCCGCCCCTTGAGCCTCCTGGGCAGAACCACGCCCAAGGTGTACAGTCCCGCCAAAGCAGCACCGGCACCAAACGACACGAAACTGTAAAAGACAGTACTGGCATAGATGTGGCCTCCCAGGCCCCGCCATTCCACCTTGCCTTCCGTCTTGGGAAGATGCGGCGTCGGGAACCAGCGCACAGAGAAGCTCAGAGGCAGCGGTTCACCCGGGATGATGCGCGCCGTCTGCGTTCCCTGCATGTGGCTCAGCGGACTGGTGCTATACGCGATGGCCGAGTCGAGCACGCCGCTGTCATGGGGTCGCAGGTGGTGCTTCGGCATGCTGTGCAGCAAGACGTTCAGATGTGTGCTGATGTGCATGTGGCTCATCTGCAGGGTGCCCGCCAGCGCAAACATCAGGGGGATATACTCCTGGGGTCGAGGTTTTTCGCCCACAATCTCGACCTCGGCGGGGGGTCGTGCCGGCAGGCGACATGACATGGGGGCGTCGTTGTGGATGTAGAATTCGAGCAGGTGGAAGAAGGGATCGGAGATGAAGTCGAGGGTGCAATTGAGCTCGTTCTCGTAGCCGTAGTGGAATTCGAGTGGCTTGCCTGTCTCGTTGCAGATGGGGAAGGGCACCCATTCGAGGTCATGGTTGGAGAGTTCAATGTGTTCGCCTGTTTCCCTGTGTAGGAAGAGAAGAGCAGAGGGTTAGCACAGAAACTTCATCTCAAGTCGATCCATGAAAACTCCCTTGTTGATCGACAAGCATCTTTCTCAGGTCGGCAAGCAAAGCCAAAGACTGGTCGCCTGCTTCGCCTCCTCACTCCCCTCGCTGTCTTCCCTTCCGGAGGACTTACGAGCTTCGATTCATGCATTCCACCTTGATGGGCGCATTGTAATGGTATGCCGGCAACCCGTCCAGATCGTGATGCTGCTTTGAGGCCACGACCCCCGTGGCCCCCAGGCCCAGCACCACAGCTAGGAGGGCACGCATCGGATGGATGCAACGCGACGTTCGGGCCAAACGAGAGCGAACGAAAGGTGGGTGGACAAATTATATAGAGAAAAAAAGAAAGGCGATTCCGAAATATAGACCCGAAAACATGAAGATAAAAAGAATGACGAAGAAATTAGGGAGTCAGTCCAACGAGAAAAAGTGCCCCCAGGTCAAGACTCAAGACTCAATTGGCGTTACAGTAGTTTCGCCCAAACGTTTCCGACGACAGCGACCTGCGCGCGATCAAGTCATAGCAGAGGCACAACGAGGGGACCGAAAACGTCGACCACAATGCTGGACTTGGGAGACACGTTATAACTTATGACGAACCCAGTCGTACGTAATTCGTTGGTTCGGTTTCTGCGAATAAGCTCCTAGCTTCCTTGCAGTTCCTGCCCCAATCCGCCCCTTGTCTCCAGACTCCGCAGCTCGCTCTACTCCGTTAATGACGAAGTGCGACGGCTGTGGCTGGTGCCGGGTTTTATGTCCAAGAAAGAAAGGGGTTGCAGGGAAGCTTCCTCTTCAACATTGTACATAATAAACATCAACATCAACGTGTGACTCGAACTAAATCCTTGACCTTATTATTCATTGTGAAATGCCTGAACCCAAAATCCATCCTTCTGTGCCTACAAATCATAAACAGAGCTCGGAAGCCGCATAGCGTGAGAAAGTAGGTACATATAATACGACACGATGAACGAAAACCAAATCGACCTATTTATTCATGCCTCAAAGCGCCCGCCGGCCCCAGCCGTGCTACACACAATCCGTAAAAAAATGAAAATAAACCAAACCAAACCGAAGCGCATGAAATGAAAGATAGTCTTGTTTTTTCACGTCTTGCGTGCCATGTATCTTGTGTCTCGTTCGTGTCTTGCATCTTGCGCTCTGCCCTGTCCTGCCTTGTAATACCGCATCATATCCTGTCCAAACTTATATGAATCGCAAACTCCCCGACGGCGCCCTCTCAATTAACCCCCCGACCTCCCTCCTCAACGACTTCACCAATCTTCTGATATCAGCCAATTCCGCACCCCCCGTGTTATGGCCCTGTCCCGGCGGCGGCAAAGCCTCCTCACACCGTCTCAGCAAGTCCCCGACCGCCGGTCCCAAAGAACCGCCCTTGCCTGTGCCGCCGCGGCGCCGTACCTCTGCTACCCATTCATTCACGACAAAGGCGAGAATCTCAATGATACGGGTGCGCGCTGCGCCGCTGAAGCCGTAGTCTCGCGTGTCGAAAATGCCCTCCAGGACCCGCACAATCATGTCGTGGGATACACCGAGCGAGAGGAATAACTTGGCAGGCCACGTTGGGTCAGCGCCAATCGTGGCGTCCTGCTGGTAGGCTACTGCGTAGCGGCAGACCTCAGGGAGGAGCATCTTGATGGGAAAGACGAAGCTATCGAGTGAGGTGTGGCAGGCGATTTTTTGGATCTTACTGCTGACGGCTTCGTAGGGCATTGGCGGGTTGGGCATGTCTTGGTCTGGGTTTTCCAGTCTTGCCACGACTTCTTCGTGAGTCTGTCGGATGAGGTTGATCCATGTTGCGGAGATGGAGGTGGTGTTGCGATAGTTGGCTGAGTGGTAGATTTCGAGACACACGTCGTAGTAGCCGGCCTGGTCGGCGTAGTTGTTGAAAAGCTGTACATGACTCCGTATTAGTCGTGTTGCAAGGAACGAAAAAAAAAAACACATGAACATAAAGAGAAAGAGAAAGGGAAATGAAAACCGCCATGACTTGTCATTGCCATGTCTTCTCTGTTACTCACATAGGAAAGATCTTGAATCTTGCCATCGAGATCCTGTTCAATGTCGGCCTTTCGCTCAGCGTCGAATCTCTCGTCCACCCGGAGGCGTTCCAAAAGGTCATCTTGAATGTTGGCCACGTCAAGCCAGTCGCCCACTTCATGATTCAGCTGCTGCTGGTGCTGTCGGCTGACCTCCCCGGTGACGACACTCGCGTTGCCCTTGGCCAGAGCAAGAAGCCGGATGCGATCTTTGATTCCAAGTGGAAAGTCAGAGTTAGCCAGCTGCGCTTGCACGAGTGCGGCATCAAAGAATCGATCGCGAAGTGTGTGGTATCGACACAATAGATCGGCGTGTTCGAAGTGTGAGTCGGCCAGTCGTTCAAGGAATGTGATGACGTGGGGTGAGTCGATGGCCAGCATACGGTCCGTCCAACCCTGTTGAATATACCATTCGTACAGGTCAAAATGGAAGACTTCGTCGTCAGAGCCGTTCACTACCTTGTATGCTTCTTCCCTTTTGGTGGTCATCAGCGTCGGTTTGCCGTCAATCGTCTCGGGCTGTGAGCTTGAAACAGCGTCCAGCTGGGTCAGAATGTCGTGGATCATATCGTAGCATCGCTTCCGGTCATTGAAGGCATCTTCTCGGCTATCTCCTGCCGGATTGCCATCATTCACCCATGCCAACGCCGTGTTGCCTCGATCTTTTTCACGCGCAACTACCAGGCACAGCAAAACAGCCCCGGCGTAGTACTGCATCGCGACGTACTGACTGACCGCGGCTTGCAAATTGGCAAAAGTAAGGCTGCCGGCAACCTTTTCAAAGAGCTTTAGACTTTCGTCTAACAAGCTTCTGAACAAGTTCGTGTTGGGGGCTTGTTCTGAGGCTCGCTTCAGTTGCTCTTGAGCCTTGAAGATCACCACGTCATCGGGACTACAGAAACTACCGCAACGTCGTCGCAGGGCATCTGCTACAGTCTCGACGTTGGAACCACTCTCGATGTTTCTGTTGACAATAGCTTTCACCAAAAGCTTAGCAAGATCCTTTCCATCCGTCTGAGAAAAGAGTTTCTCGTATGTAAGTTCTCGGAGCTGTTGTCGAGAGCTGTCTTCCAAGATGGCGTATATTTCGCTCACGCGCTCGTCAAACAACATGAGCACAAACGAAATGCCTTCTGACATGCTTTCCATCATCGTCAGAAGAGCATGCAAAGCTTGATGCTCGGCCTGCAGCGCCACTTCTTCGTGCATGGTCGAGACCCTCTGAAGGTCCGACGGTCCAGACATGCCTTGAATGAGACCCCGGTTGGATTCGATGAATTTCCGTAGACTTTCAAGATTTTCTTGCGTCGAGCCTAGTTTAGACAGTGGAATGACCGAATCGATGACGATCCCGCCTGCGGGAGAGACACTAGTTGCGATGACAGGAGCTTTCCAGAGCTTACGGATGAGCCTTGCCAGATATAGCGCGAGAGCATCGTGCCGGGAGGAAAGCTTGACAGACTCGGTCGTCAGTGACGTGCCATCAGTCTCTGCCATGGTCGGCTGGCCACCAAAGTCGACAAACAGCGCTCTAGCTCTATCCCGGGTTGCTTGATCAATGGCACGTACGACACCGGGTCTTGAATCGCCTCCATGGCCACAAGCAACAGCCAAGGCCGTGGAAACAGTTTCGACCCTTCCATACAGTTGGATCAGTCGACGAGTCATGGTATCCAACGCTTCGTCGCCATGAGCATCTCGGACGGCAGCCGCGAATGTGTCGACCAGTCGGCGTCGTCTGATAATGTGAATGCCAGTGTTGGTTAGAACAGCAAACTCGCTGGGAGGCTCGTCAAACTGGACAGCCAGCTCATTTCCAAATCCTACCGGCTGAGGAGCAGCAGCAAATGGTTTGGTAACGAGACCGACAGCTTCGGCCCGGCTACCAATATCGATCCAGCTAGCTTGTTCAAAATACCGCAAGGGGACATTGGGCGATACACGTTTGATTCGTCCAGTCTCAGGGCCAGATACGAACAAAGTATCGATGTTGGTATCGCGAGCGCTGCTCACAAAGTCCAAGAAGAACCCGGGTGCGAATCGAGCACCTTGCCGACTAGGAAGCAACATGGTTGATTCCAATTCCACGACTGTCTCGCCAACCTGACTCGACTGTGCCAGTGGACCCCTTCTGGGATTTTGACCTGGTGGGAATTTGATGAACTGCACCTGCATGCTCTGCGGTGCCAGATTAGAATGTAACCCGTAAAGATACGATGACGCATTGGTGGCACTAAAGAAGAGTCGGCAGCCAGAGTCCGTCAACGCCATGAGGTGCAGCTTGGATGCTTCGAGCTTCGAGATGGGGCTGATGGAAACGATGTTGAGTCTGTCAGTGAGTAGTTTGGACTGCGTGATCATGTGAGCAATATCCCGCAAACAATGGACCTTCTCCTTCTCAATGACCTTGGACAGTCGGTCAGGTCCGTCCATATAGTACGTTCGAATGGTTGACTTGCTCGACAATGTATAGACAAGATTTCTGGAATCATCAATCACGATGTCAATAATGTGCTCGGGCTCTTTCTGAGACCAGAAACTGGTTTGTAACGAGACCACGGATGACCACCCGGGGTTTGTGTGGTTAATTCTGCCGCATCGATTCGAGAACCACTTCTCCTCTGATTGGTAGTACAGCTCGTTGATATCACAGTCGCTGCTGCCGCCGAAGAAAATTCGTCCATCCGCTGAGCCAGAAATGACACGAACATCGTTACCCCGCAAAGGAAGGTTCATCTTTGTCTGGTACAAAGCGACAGACTTTGTTCCGGCCGGCGTGTCTGAGGCCGACAGGCCAAGCAAGATCATTTCAGAAGAGGTGGCAACAACCAAAATGTGCGTGATTGTGTTGACGAAGATGCCAGGCTTCGGGGGCACCAACGCAATAGCATGGATAGAATGTGTTTGCTCCTCGAATCCAATCAGTTCAGGCTCCGGGTGCGTATAATCCCAAAGGTACAGGCAGTTGTCTATAACGACCCACGCGTGGTTGATCTCCGCGAACAGTCCCATCAAGGTTTGAAGCTCTCCGGCGTTGTAGTGGTCGAAGACCTGATTCGGAATGGGATACATTTGTGTCTTGTGAAAGGGAACCCAGGGTGACTCGGACCCTGGAAGCTCGTAGTCGGAGGAAGCGCCTTCTGTAAATGTCATCGTTAGCATGCTATTGTTGCTCTTTCATTTCCACCCTCTCATGTTGACAAGAGTTTCAAGAGTTTGGCTCGTGTCTTACGCCTGCAATAAGAATCCAGATCTGGGAAATTCTCATCCATCTGCAAGAAAGAGTTGATGGCCTTCGCGGCCTTCACAACGGGCGGAACATTTTCGGGTCGCGGGATCGGCAGAGGGCTTGTAGCAGCCAGCCCAGCGTTTCCAGTACTTCCAGTGTTTATCGCCGTCACCGTCGCTGACGAACCCTGTGTTTCCGATGATGTCGAAGTTGAAACGCCAGCAGCTGGGTTCCCACCACCTTGGCCGTTTGACGGCAGATTCATTGAACTGGGGAATAATTGTCGTCGTACGGGATCAGAGCCGGTCTGATATCTCGAAGCTACGGCCGGCGTATTCATAAACGCGCCAGGAAGCGGTCGTATCGGTGTCTGCGGAAACGACATGGTGCGGTTTTGGACACAGCTTCGCCCAAGTAGCGGAGAGTCTTGAAAGATAGAGAGAGTTCCGGCTTCGCAGCAGCGTCACCAGTAATCCCCTTCCTGCTCGTGATGGGTCGTGAAAGGGTGGAATTTCACTGCGATCGAATGCTATTGACGCGACTTATTGGACCATCAAAAAGCTCCGTCAGCTCCCAAACAGCTCTGTCAACGTGACTGGCGCAAACGGTTGTGGTATCTTGTCGGGTCGCGAACCGTGTCAAGGATCAGATTCGAGGTGTTCTGGGCGATCCAGAGGAGCTTTTCTTTCAATTTATTCAAGAGTCGGTACGAAGCGGTCGCTGGAAGCAAATGGGATACAAGAAGCAGACAACTGGTCAACGCTGTGGAGGTTGACAAGCTGGGATTTTTCGCGACCAGGGGGGCTGGCGGCACTTATTGGTTGGCCCAATCAGGCGCCACTTCAGCCGTTTTCAACAGTCAAGACTTCTCCAAAATCCAGGCGCCTCGACATTGCACGTCCATCGACTCTTCAAATGTTCGAGAAGTAGACTCGACAGAGATCAGGGCTTCCTTTCATCAAAAGTTCGGATAAAGAATTTATGTCCAGCTTATGAAATTGACGGCAGTGACCTCCACGCCTGAGCCTGGGGCGCCGCGCATGGATGCTTCAGCGTCTATGTCATTGGATAGGGAATTCATCTTCTTCTGGCTACATATTTTGTTGTCGCCTTATTCTATTTTTTTCCTCGTTCTTCCTCATTCACCTTCTTTCTTCATCCAAATTCCATCCCATCTAGAGAAGCAACTTCTTTACTTCTTCCGCCAAATCATCAAGCGATACCAGCTGTCCATCGTCCCTGCTCGTCGACTCGTCTTCCCCAGCCTTGGCCTCTCCTTGTCCCAATTTCTTCAATCTCACCTGACCAGCAGCGAGTTCGTCTTGACCCAGAATGACCCCCAGCGGTACGCCCTCTGCGGCCTTGAACTGCTGTGGGAGCTTGGGCTTCACTTTGGGGGAGAATTCAGCGCGGATACCGGCGCTCCATAGTCTCTGAGCGACGGACATGCGCTCAGGCAAGAGACCGGAAAACTCCTTGCCACCAAAAGCCATGACGTAGACGTCGACATCACGCTTCAGCTTGGCGCCCTCCTTTTGGCGCCGAGCTTCCAGGATGGTGAAGATGCGGTCGACGCCAAATGAAATACCCACGCACGGGATTTGTCTCTTGCCGTACATACCGACCAAGTTATCATAACGGCCACCTGCGGCTATGCTGCCCACTTGACTGGCGGGATCATCCCTCTTGGACTTCTTCCCCGACGCAGCTCCCTCCTCGGGTTTGGGAGGCAGATTAATGACCTCGTAAATCAAGCCGGTGTAGTAGTCGAGACCACGTGCAAGCGATAGGTCAAACGACACCTTGTCAGATATGCCAAAGGCGTCGACATAGGTCGCAAGCAAAGTCATGTCCGCGAGACCGCTCTTGACTTGCTCATTGGCAACCAGCTCAGGCTTGGAATTGAGGAGGGCCAAGGTCTGAGAAATAGTGCCAGCGTTGCGAACGTATTCTCCAACGCGGTCAGCAACCTCAGTCTCCAGGCCCTTCTCCTCTACCATCTCCTTCTTCACATCTTCCCAAGACATCTTATCCAGCTTGTCCACAGCGGAGCTGATCGCCCGGATCTTGTCTTCCGTGACACCCGCAACGGCAAACATGCCATCCAGGACTTGTCTGTGGTTCAGCTTGATAGTGACTCCAAGCTTCAAAGCATCGAAAACCTCGACAATGATGCGCAGAACTTCGGCATCAGGAATCATGGAATCGTAGACACCCGCGATGTCAAAGTCGCACTGGTGGAATTCGCGGAATCGTCCTCGAGCGATGGCGGGCTGATCTCTTCGGTAGACCTTGGCGATGTGGTAGCGCTTGACTGACTGGATGTTGTTCATGGCCAGCCATCGAGCGAAAGGAACGGTAAGATCGTAACGCAGAGAGCAGAGCTCACCACCCTGGTCCTGCAAATCGTAGATGAGCTTCGAGTCCTCGCCGTATTCTAAGCGTGTTAGAGACCGAGGGAAAAAGAACCAAGATCGAAGGGGAAACATCTGTTGCTTGCGTCATAACTTACTTCCAGACAGAATTTCTTTCAATTCGAATACGGGGGTATCGAGAGGAGTGCCACCATGTCTCTTGAAGACATCCGTAATTTTCTTGCTACGCTCAAGATTAGTACACAGTCCCAGAACATAGATTCTTCCCTTGGTTAGGCTCCAACGTACAAGACTTCCTCACGCATAAGCATGTCTTGTCCACTCCAGTCTCTCGTGCCCTTTGGCGTCTTGAGCGTGACCGCTGGGGCGCGAGACGCCTTGGCTTCTGGGTTCGCCATCTTGTCGTTGGTTCCACGATGCGCAAAAGTCGGCGCTGAAAGCTGAAGAGGAAAGGCGGTTGTAAAAGCGCGCAAGGAGAGTTGGCCAAAGGGGAGATCTGTTCCTATGCGTCGATGAACAGCACGCAGCATGCCGGAGGCAACGGGACGTATCTTGATTGAAAGAGCGTCGACGTCGAATATGCGTGTGTGCTTTGTGACTCCTTGGGACCTCACAGCCAAAAGGTAGGTACATACTTCATAGCGCTCGAGTGGGGTGGAGGGGTCGCGAGTCGCGACTCCCCTCGCAGTCATCAGTCGCCTGCGATGTCGGCACCTGATCATAGACCAAGACAGCGCTATTGCACGGGTGCCTTCATGAGGACGTTTCGGCGTGAATTACTTGTTTCATCGTGTCTACGTTTGGAATTATGCACATGCACGCAACGCGCGCTGCCTCAAGCAATCGTTTCCCGAACATGTTTACAGTACAACGTCTTCATGAACCTTCATAATCAGCAAGCAGCTCTTGCTTCCGACCGCCTTTTTCCTCAAGGACTCAAGTACATCTCCTCATGCTTTTTGTTCTCACCTTATCGGCTGACATCAAAGCTTGATGCCGTATTCTCTGTAACCGTTTCCTTGCCCTTTCTATGGCTTGTTTCCTTCTTCACATGACGTTTTAAGTGAGTTGAAAATAGTATGCTCCGTAAGTCGGTGACCTCATTGCTTCTTAGCGTCACGGGCCTGCTTGCGAAGAGCTCTTCTTCGAATGTCAACGTGCATCTTCTTGTTGTACGAAATCGTGATAGGACTGTTGACACCGGGAATGTTTTCAATCAGCCAGAGCATGAACGAGTGGCTCCACCAAGGTGTGTAAGTATTCGGTGCAGTCTGGTATCCCCCGAGTCCAATCTTGCCGAGGGCGGCTTTGACAAAGTTGCGGGCGTTGGGAACAAGAAGGCTGGGCCGGCGGACCTTGCTCATGGCGGTGGTAACCAGATGGCTCAGAACCAGATATACGTCAACATGGTCGTCGGCCAGCTCCGAGGACAGGGCATTGCTCCACTGCTGAAGAAACGCCTTGCTGCCGGAGTAGGTTGCCAAGTAAGGGGTAGGAGTCCAGCCGCCGAAAGAGCCCATCGTCAAGATCAGACCGCGCTTTCGCGCCTTAAGGATCGGGGCAACAACTTGAGTGACCTTGAGAGTGCCCAGACAGTTGATGGTGACAATGTTTTGGAGCTCCTCCTTGGGGGTTTCGAGGAAGGACACAGGCATGCTGTGGCTCTGTCCAACGTTGTTGATCAGAATGGCTACATCGAGACCACGAATCAACTCGGCGAGCTGCTCGTAATCGGCGTCATCATCCTTGGCGAAGTCCATGGCAAGAGTCTTGACCTGAAGACCACCTTTCCCAAGATACTTTTCCTGAAGTTCTTTGGCGAGAGTCTCGAGCTTCGCTTTGGTTCGGGAAACGAGGACGAGATTAAACCCCTTGGCAGCGAGCTGCGAGGCATACTCCTTGCCGAGACCGTCAGAGGCACCGGTGACCACGGCCCAAGATCCGGCACGACCGTATTTGCGAAGCTGGCAAGGAAATATGTCAGTTTCAACGCAGATCACTCTACATCACAGCAAGAGCAAGCACCGGGGACTCACGTCGTGACCAGAGAAGACGAAGGCGCTCAGGACGAGGCGCAAGTAGCTGAAGAGCTTCAATCCTAAGCAAAGGGCGCCGACGCCGGCGAGAGCGCCAACTACTGCTTGTGGGACTGCCGGGAGCTGCTCAACGTACGGCTTGGCAGCTGCCAGAGCAGGATGATCCAAGACCTTGTCCATGGCGAATAATTTGTCGAGGCAGTGCTCTTATTACTGAACACACACAGAAGGATGCTGGGACGATGCAGGAGGACGGAGGCAAGACGATGTCGAAGTCTGGTGCAGATCAATTAATGCCAGGGTCTACTTCGTACTTGACCAATCCCTGCTCTGTGTTGGCGTTCCTGGACTGCGACCACAACAAGTATCCGCCAATGATGGAGCTTCTACGCGTGAAGCTTTGTGAAAGAAAGGCAGGCGGAACTGCACATTTGACAGACAATAACAACTTGCAAGAGAACGGTATGAATCAAATTACTTGACGCAGTTTTATACCTACATACCTTCTC
The DNA here is from genome assembly GCA_018360325.1 of Claviceps aff. humidiphila group G2b. NCBI lineage: Eukaryota > Fungi > Ascomycota > Sordariomycetes > Hypocreales > Clavicipitaceae > Claviceps > Claviceps aff. humidiphila group G2b. The sequence continues at coordinate 25,323 of SRQG01000110.1, forward strand.
TTGGAAGCAATTGTGGCTACTGGCCAGTCTCTGGTTCAGCGAGCAGGTGCAGCCGAATTTGTTGAGCCTCGGCGCATCCACCAAGAAGTGTCATATCCTCAACAGCAACCCTAGAGCGTCAACGCTGTCGCGTCTTGTCTCATGGGCCATGGCAGACCATGGCTATCGTTTGACTTTGGAGCCAGATACGGAGTAATCGAAATGCGCCGTGGTTCCTTATTCAAGTCCGTGTCGTGTCCGTAGAGCACTCAAACGATTTGCAGTTTGTCCATTGTCCACTGTCCAGACTGGGGTTTGTCCGGCCGAGCTCCAGAATCTCCACTCGTCGCATTTTCGCGACAGGAAGAGGAAAGAGAGCGCCCGCTCCATTGACTCTGTGAAGCTCATTATATATATACAACACCAAGAAACTCGCCAGGCACTGCGAGCGCAACCCTGTATCTGTGTCATCATGGAATTCGTCAAGTCTCTCCTGCCCGATGGCAAAGGCGTTCTGCCATATTACATGCTAGTCGTACGCTAGAATCACCCCTTTTCCTACTCAGACACGCAACGAACTAATAATGCTATTCCGGATAGCTTTCTGTCATTTCCATTGGCAACTGTCTCCAAACGTACTCGACGCTTCACTTCTCACGCCGTCTCTATAATGGCCGCTTCCTGCCCAACACCAAGCTTCGCCCCGCATCCGCAACATACAACCCCGAGGATTCGACAGAAAAGCTCGTCTCGGCGCAAAACGACCCCAAAGCCACAGATCAGATGACGCCCCTAGCTGGCCGCCTGTTCGGCACCTGGACTCTCATTACGTCGATTGTACGATGCTATGCCGCCTACAACCTACATCTAGGTCCCATGTATAACATTGCATACTGGACCTACATCGTAGCGTTTGGTCATTTTTTCACCGAGAAGTTCATGTTCAAGAGCATGACTTTTGGGTTGCCGCAAGTGTTTCCTTTCACATTGGCAACTTGTGCCTTGATCTGGATGCCTCTTGTGCGGGATCACTATGTCGAAATCAACTGATATCACGTGGTTGGGGGGGAGTTGTTGCCATCGCATGAATGATATGAGAAAGAAAGTCATAGAAGGCTCTGACGAAACAGAGAAGAGAAACGGCATGATAATGTTGCTATGGCAGGAAAGAGGGGTACCTAATTCTAATATGCAATCTTGTGAGCCCACGTCGTCTGATCATCTCTACCTCAAGCTCTTCCGGTAGAGCTCTCCACCGCAATCTCTGAGTCGTGCTGCTGCCTGTTCAGGCGTGATATCCCTCTGCGGCTCAGCCATAAGCTCGTATCCCACGAGCCACTTCTTGACGGTTGCAGATCGTAGCAAAGGAGGATAGAAGTGCATATGAAAGTATGAGTTCTCCATCTCCTCCTCTGTTCCACTCAGCGGGGCCTGATGGATACCCGAGCTGTAGGGGAAACTGCATTCAAAGAGATTGTCGTACCGTCTGGTGACTTCCTGGATGGCCTCGGCGAGCTCCTGTCGTTCTTCGGCCTTGAAGTCAATGAGACACCGGATGTGTCTCTTGGGCAGGACCAGGACCTCAAATGGCCAGAGCGCCCACCAGGGACACACCACTACAAAGCTGTTGTTTTGCCACACCACGCGCTCTTCCTTGGCAAGCTCCAATTTCACGTAGTCGCCCAGCAAATGACGACCTTGGTTTCCGGCGCGATATTTGATCATCTGGGTGAGTTCCTGCTCGGGTTCTTTCGGCATGGTCGATGTGGTCCAGACTTGGCAGTGCGGGTGGGGGTTGGAACAGCCCATTGCTGAGCCCTTGTTTTCGAAAATCTGCATATAGCGGTACTCGGCGTTGGGAACGGGCGCAGCATCTTTGGGCAGTGCGACGTCCAAATTGCAAGCTAGTTTGGCCAAGGGGTTGGAAGCAGCCACATGGTTTGCGTAAATTTGAGTCCAATGCTCGATGACAGGGAGGATCTCAGGAGCCGGCATGTCAGCCAGGGTGAGGTTATGCTGGGGTGAGAAAGTGAGGACATAACAGACGCCCGTGACACTCTGGGCCCTCAGGAGCATGGACTCGAGATCTGCATGGTTCGTTAGTAGAAGAAAACTGGTGACAAACTGGATCCAGGTGGGTGTGTGTATCGCTACCATTTGACTTGGCATCTTGCTCGTAACCAGGCTGCTGCTCTTTTACAGCGCTGTAGTCGTTGACAAAAGCAAAGGTCTTTTCATATTTGGGATTGGTGTCGCCAGCAGCGCGGGCGTTCCCTGGACATAAGTAGCACTAGGTATGCAATAGCTTGGTTAGACATCCGAAGACTGGAATGACCACCCAATGCGACTCACCTTGGGGTCATATTTTGGCAGGGTGTTGGCGGCAGCCGTCTCCTGCGCACCTCTTGAAGAAGTTGTCTTCGTCAGCACGACTCGGAAGTAAGAATTCTCTATTGCCTTTCAACTAACTGCCATGGCCGCTTGGTTCGGTGCGGCGATACCAGGAGCCAACTGTCAGTGAGCGGGTTGTATCTCCTGTGAGAGATGTCGTCCAGGATCTTGTCCGGCATTGGAGCGACGGCGGGGCTGAAAATGGCCGTTGGAAGGTTCGAAGGGTAAGAACAGCAAATGCGGGGAAACGTGGGGAAGATAATCAAGGTCCAGATACGTGATCAGACTGCGAAGATCGTGAGAGAAAAGAAACAAATCGTATGAGGTTTGAGGTTGCCGCCGTTTGCTGGTTGATCCGAATTGTACTTCCCGGATTGACGAACTTACGTTGAGAGATGCGTACCGAGGTACTAATTAGCCGGTACGGGGTTCATCACTGGAAAGTCGGGACAAACCACCAAAGACAAGTCACAAGGGGTTCTTGAATCTTCTGCTGGCGCGCTAGTCCTAACGCCATTGGAGCTGTTTAGGTCCTGGGATCACAGGCTATGTACATGTACATACTGTACCTTAGGTACATAGCTGGTTTGGCATCGCTCGAGTCTATTGATGAGGCACCGATAAAAGAGCTTCTCGCGTAGACGGAGGTCTCATCATGTTTCTTAAACTCCTGTCGCCGTTGTGCGAGGTATGTTTGTGTATGTACGGAGTACATAGCTCAAAGCCCCGTTGAAACTTGACAGACATATCGGAGGATTATCTGGCCTACAAACTGCATTTACCAATCGGCCGCACGGTGGGTGTGAAAATGCCAAAACGTTCAAGCTGGTACAATAAGCATGCACAAACATTGTACATATCTCTCAATTCATCGAATCCTTCTAGTCTGAGTTGCATGATGCAGATGCATCTACTCCGTATGTACCTACGCGTCTCCATCACGTGACAGTCGGGTAGGCCGCGGCTGACTAAACCCGTTGCTCTTTTGTCGTTTACGGTTTGACGCTGTTGCCCCTGCATCCCCAATGCGGCCCCAGCTTTGGTCACCAACGGGCGGTTACATACGCGCATTATGATCCGCAGCAGTTATCGCGACATCCGCCGAATATCCGCCTTCACTCTGCATCACCACGCCACGCATTTCCATCAACGGGCCCCGACACATGACTCTGAACCTTTCGATCACGCACATTCTTAGCTGTACCGTCATTTTTTTCACCCATAAACGGCTTACCCCGCGCCACCGGCGCGGTCTAAAGCCGCAGTCGCTCAAACTGTTTTGAGCTTCCACAGCAGCGGCGTAGCGCCGTGGAACAGCTCCTGACCATCACCACATTCTCTGGCTTTTTGCGCAATGGGAGTCATTCGAAAAAAGACCGTGACGAGGGGCGAAGGTGGTGTTAAGTACGTTTGCGACGTGTGCTCATCAGATATCACATCCACGGTATGTCGTTGTTTTCGTTGTTGTCCTTACAACAGCCCCGACCCAGTTAATGTGGTACAGATGGCCAGTAAAAGGGTCATTTATTGACGCGCAACGCGCAACGAATAGGTTCGCATTAGATGTGCCCACCCTGTGTGCTCTGATTTCGACTTATGCGTCTCATGCTTCGCCAAAGGAGAGTCCCGGAATGCGCACGATCCGGCGAGCCACGAGTACCGAGTCATCGAGCAGAATTCATTCCCCATATTCGAACGAGACTGGGGCGCAGATGAAGAATTACTACTCCTAGAAGGCGCGGAAATATACGGCCTTGGTTCATGGGCTGATATAGCGGATCATATTGGAGGATTTCGTGAGAAGGATGAAGTTCGCGATCATTACCTCCGAACTTACGTGCATGTGCCGACGTTTCCGCTCCCGAAGCGCTGTCGGCCCCATGACTGTGAGCTCGCCAACGAGATACCACGAGAAGAGTTTCAGGCGCAAAAGAAGAGGAGGATAGAAGAGCGCCGAGAAAAGTCAAAGAGTGCACCGGCGCTTCAGCCAAAGACCAAGCCCACGGCCAGTGTGCCCAGCTGTCACGAAATCCAAGGCTTCATGCCTGGTCGTCTTGAATTCGAAACAGAGTACGCCAATGAAGCTGAGGAGGCAGTACAGCACATGCAGTTCGACCCCGGTGATGGCATCAACCCGCGAACAGGCGAACTGGAGCCAGAAATGGAGCTTAAGCTCACGGTGATGGATATCTACAACTGCCGTCTTACACAACGCGCGGAGCGAAAGAAGGTGGTCTTTGAGCACGATTTGTTAGAGTACAGAGAAAATACCAAAATCGAGAAGAAGCGGTCCAAGGACGAGAAGGACCTTCTGCAAAAAGCAAAGCCGTTTGCGAGGATCATGAACCACAAGGATTTCGAAGACTTCAACCAGGGGCTCGTCGACGAACTGAACTTACGGCAGGCTATCGCCCAGCTACAGGAATGGCGCAACCTTAAAATTGGCGATCTCCGCAGCGGAGAGAAATACGAAGCAGAAAAGGCAGCTCGGGTCCAGAAGGCGCTTCCAATGGGGTCCATGGACCGCGAACGTCTGGCCACGAATCAGCGATCAAAGCAGGTGGCGGCCTCCGATCCGCCCAGCGGTGCATCGCTTCTTGTTGCGCCAGATCTGACGGGCCGTCAGGCAGCGCAGACAATACGCGAGACAACCGGCGGAGGTGATGCCAAATTGTCGACGAACGGCCTCGCTAACGGCGCCAACGGCGCCAACGGCCATCCCCAACCCGCGAAAATCAAGCATCTACCGCAACCAATCTCTGGCTTGCAGCCACTACAGCTGACACAAGATACGGCAGCAGACCTGCATCTTCTCACACCCGAGGAGGCCAGGCTGTGCGAAGTCATCCGATTACAGCCCAAGCCCTACCTCATGATCAAGGAACAGATACTGCGGGAAGCGCTCAAGACGAATGGCACTCTTAAGAAGAAACAAGCCAAGGAAATATGTCGTCTTGACTCGCAGAAAGGGGCACGCATTTTTGACTTTTTTGTCAACGCCGGATGGCTTGGTAAGGCATAGAAACCATGTACCTGGCAGGGGTGTGTGGAAACAGTGAGAGCGGTCTACACATACTATTTTCGGTGCATCCATTGCATGCAGGCAGGGAAAAAACAGTTCATGTACAATTTCTGCCCTTATTCTTGGTATTTTTCTCGTTGTTTCATCTAGCGAATTCCGGCGAATCGGAAATTGGGGGGTTTTTGGACGGCAAAACAAGTTTATCTGGGGTTCATGATGCCCCATGTCGAATGGCGATGGCGTTTTACTATTGTTTTTTTCTTTCTCCGCGCATTGTGCTTGAACGGAGCTGGTGGCGAGACTACAATATCTGGTATGGAGATAAATTCATGCAGAATAGTTCGTATTGAATGACCCAGCTATTCTGTCATAAAACGAACCGTGCGGGCGTTTCACGTTTGCTGTGGCCGTGTAATGTTTGTCTGGTAAGCCGAAATGCCGTGCACAATTACATTCATACACCTCATGCACAGCTGCTCGTCTGACTTGATTGCAAAGTGGGGTAATCTGGACTTTTAAAAGCCACGCGATCTTCAGCTTGATACCTTGCTTCTGGCTTCACACGGCAATAAACACCAGAATCACTCTTCTCGTTCCTATCGTCTCGTTGTCGGGCTTGGAGTGGGCCCCAAACCTTTGCACCTCCACAGCTTTTTTCTCCAGCGACGACCTGCATCAAGCCCAACGCACCGCCAACCACCACAGCGAATCGGCTGTTGTTGCTTCGAGCATGCGCTACATTTCGGCCGAGTCACTCGCGGAGAAGATTCTCGCAGAGGGACTCTCATCAGATCCAAGCTATGCGATTATTGATGTCAGAGACGGGGGTACGATCCGACTCTTGTTTAACCCTTGAGACATGTGTCTTCGTTTTTTTCGGTTACATTTTTTCTTCATTCCCTCTTGGTTTGTCGTCCTTGTGGACTCACCAAACAGAAAATGGAGATTCCTAGCCTGTGGCAGATCCGTTAATACTCTTGTTTCTTTCTGTAGATTACATCGGCGGCCATATCAAAGGCTGCATCAACATTCCCACCCTGCAGCTCGACCTCAGAATGCCGAGGCTTGTTGAGGAGCTCAAGCACAAACGCATGGTGGTGTTCCACTGCGCCTTGAGTCAACAGCGCGGGCCGACTGCTGCGATGAAGTATTCGCAAGGGAGAGAGGCGCTATTGAAGAAGCAGGGGCCAGAAGGGCCAGGGTTGCCGGACCAAGAAGTGGTGGTGTTGCAAGGAGGGTTTTCGGGATGGCAGAAAGTCTATGGGAACGATGTGCGGTTGACAGAGGGCTATGTCAAGGCCATTTGGGACAATTTCTGATGACTTGAATTGGTTTAATGGACGAGGGGTCGAGCGAGAGACGAGGCGCTGCGTACTCGTGTGGGAATTGGGCAGGTCTGAACGAGAGGTTTCGATAGGAAGGGGCGTACGCACTCCAAGATGAGAAGACTGGAAAGAGGATAGGGGCTCGTCTTCTTTCTGGAGCTTGGTTGACCAGTTGCCGGATTCAATCTTTTCATTGTTTTGTTGCTTTTTCTTTTTTACCAACTACGAGCATCGCTACCTATCTTCTCCCGCATTGGTAATTTAGCTCTAATCCCGCCATATTTCTTGCTCTGTGAGTTTCCTCGGCCATTCCAACCAGCTCGTTACTCGTCCTCATAATCTAGTACTGTAACCTTTCGCCATGTGGCCTAAAATAATATGGATCTTCCTATTCCTTTCCGTGCTGGCATCGGTGTAGGAGCTGAGCCAGAATCTGGTAGGAGGCCAACTCCCGTCCTTTTGATTCATCATTTGCATACATATTGATATTGGGCGTTGTTAGTCTTGGCTGCTACCAGATCAGAACACACTGAACGGCTATTTCACGCCACGTCGTCTTAGTCGAAGGAACCCTTCACAACTACAGATATCGGGGGCTGTTGAGATGGACATTCAGCGCTATTCAAATGCCATGATTGGTTTCTGGATAGCGGCGGGAACGCTTCTGATGGGTATCAGTTGCGGTGTATTCTTGACAATCCGTTATCAAGTTCTCCGGTATCTGGCAGTTCTGCCATAGAGAGGCCAGGGGATACTTAGCCAAAAAGATGTGAGAAGAAGGCTTCACGATCGGAAGCGCGATAATGTACGTCTAAGTTGCTGTCGGACTTGGCAGCGCGTCCAAAACGGTCCAATGTCAAGAACCCCCCTGTCTCATGCAGTTGTCTTGGAGCTAAACTGCACTAGGAGCCAAGTAGAGCATCAGATCGACAGCAGCGGCGCCTCGAAGCTGTGGGCCCATTGTCAACGATTCACCCTGCAGAGCCGACAGCTACGACGTCGAATGCGGCGCCTCCTGATGACGAGAGTCTGGCAGACGAACTCAACATTGGTCAGCGTATAGCAATACTTTTTTCCGCGGATGACGACGGTACGGGATGCGTGGGAGCTGAGACTAGCAAGCATGGGTAAGATGTGAAGGGTACGTTGACTACAGTTGCCCAGATTGCGAAAGGTTGGATGTATCATGTCTGTATGATGAGCGACGCACAGCGGTTTATAAAACGATGTATCTCCATTTCGATGCGTAGAATAATTACATGAGCGTGTTTCACATCTATTAGTAGTTTGATGAGGCGTTTACAATCATGACTTGTCGCGTCGTAGGAGACAACAAGATGAAGATGACACCGAAAACACACTGAGAACTTAAAAGTTAAAAGTGAGAACGCACTGGTGCGTGGAAGACATGGCTGCCCCGCAGGCAAACAATGTTGGCTTGAATCAGTTGATAACTTGATAGTGATACATAAGCGCTTTTGCCCCGAACCACTCAACGCAGCGGGGTGCACCCCGGTCGCGGACTTCGCTGCAGCGCTCGTTTCGAATCATGTCGTTCAACCAATTCTGCTACACTCACTTGCGTCCATCAAGCCATTCACTATTACTCTTACAGCGGCGAACTTTGTCACTCATTGTGAGTCGGGCTTGCGCACCTTCATGAATGGAATAAATTGATGTCCCGAGGTCTCTTCCAAGTTCCGACTTTACGTTCAGAAACCCCACCACCTTGACCTTAGCTCTTCCTTGCTTACCGATTCGATCTATCCCCACGGGCCACGAGAAGACTGCTGGAGGAACACGCCTTCAGCTTCTGTAGAAATTCGTTCTCAACAGGACGCCGCTTCCACTATCAAATATCTTTGCACTTGTCGCCATGGGGTCGCAAGGCGAGCACACCGCCAACGATAATGGCAAGCCGGACCTTGCAAGTACGTTGGATCGGACGAGAGTTACCGAGACTCACTTGAACTCTTCTTGGTGGTGGGATGGATCAGAAGAAAACCCGCACATTTGTCCCACGTATTGACTTGACTTCCCGTGGTGCAGATCTTGGATTTACGCCGGCAGTTCATGTTTCGGGACAATGGGAGGTGGACAAAGTTGTGGACAAAATCCCAGGGGGAAGACCTACAGTAGGAGGCGACTCGCCACTAGCTTTTTTCCATGCGCTTGAGCGATTGAAGACAACCAAGCGGGAGGGTTGGAGACGATTCGGGATAGAGAGGTATGATTACTTTCTGGGGTTCATGTTTCTGTGCATCCGCACCTGTCGTACGACAGCACTAACTCTTTTCGCGGTCCCTGTCACAGAGGCGAGTCCATATCCGACCACATGTATCGCATGTCCATCATATCCATGTTCGCGCCCCCCTCGCTGGCGCCGCGCCTCAACCTACCGAAATGCATGAAGATGTGCCTCATACACGACATGGCCGAACTACTTGTTGGCGATATCACTCCCGTGGACGGAGTTCCAAAGCCGGAGAAGAGCAGGCGCGAGAGCCTCACCATGGACTTTTTGACGAAAAGTCTCTTTGGTAACAAGCATGATGCGGCCGTGGGCCAAGAGATTCGCGATATTTGGGACGAGTACGAGGAGAGCAAGACGCTGGACAGTCACTATGTGCACGACATTGACAAGATGGAGCTGCTGCTACAGATGACGGAGTATGAGCGGCGTGCGGAGGGTGCGCTCGATCTAAATGAGTTCGCGTACGTGAAACGGATGATGACGTTGCCGGAGACGAGGGCGTGGGCGGACGAGCTGTTGCGGGACAGAGATGCGTTTTGGGCAGACAAGAAGCAAGGAAGTGTCGATGGTGAGAAGGATGCAGAAAAGGAAAAGGAAAAGATGAAGCTGCAGGATGAATACTACGCTCGGGTTTGATGGGATTTCTCCTTGGGAGACTCATGATTTGATGAGAGGACAAGAGATGGAATATAGGAAGTTTACAAGCACGTGTGAGTCGTGACAGCCGGCACTCCTGTCTGATCCCCAGGATAACCTGCCGAGCGCCGGATATGTAGAAATTGAGCCGGTGAAGAGCAGTAAGAACCCAGCGTTGTTTTTGCCATATCAGCTTCTCATCGAACATCGAACAGCCTTTTTATTTATTATTCATTCTCTTCCACGATGCGTTTTCGCATGTGTAGCAATTCACCCATCTATCTAGCACTGGACAACCACCTGGCAGATAGCGCGTGGCTCGACGCTAATTCGCACTGGGGCAGGCAAATCAAATCAGAGGTCGCTCCTGCCTCCCCACCTGCCACCTGCTCGTCCGACTTTCTCATGATGATCATGATCCCGTTGGCACGGGCTGACCCCACCAAGCCGGCCCCGCCAAGCAAGCCAAAAGTGGCCGCTGCAGTGGACGCAAGGAAGGCTGACCACCGGGTTCTATGTCATTCGCCTGCCGGACTGCCGACTCCCAAAGCAGGTGCGTCCTGCGGCCTGCGCCTACCCTCGCACTTGCCCGTCTCAACCTCCGCTTCTTTTGCCATCACGCAACACTGCGGCAACGACTCATTGGTCCGACCTTTGTTTCTCCGTCTCCTACCTGTCATTCGTATCGATCTCCTTAATCAAACTCCCGGTTGCACACGCAGTTCGCGGGGCTGCCACTGGTTCTCTCCTCTCCTGAACCGCCCTCGTCGACTTTATTCTCGAGACTTGCGACCAGTAGTTACACGTCCCGCCATCGTTGTCGCCGCCGAAGACGACTTCACTTCCCCGCCTAGGAGCGCAAACAACTCACAACTTGCATAACCTCCCCCGCCTTGTCGCCATGGCCGATAATGCGGAATCTGGTGGCGATGCCCAGATCACCTTCAAGGTGAAGACGTCCTCGGAACACAATTACACCATGACGATGCCCGAATCAGCCACCATATTGGAGTTGAAAACAAAGCTTGCGAGCGAGGAGTTTGAGAAGATTCCCATTGAGCGCCAAAGGCTGATCTACTCTGGGCGAGTGATGAAGAATGACGATACCCTTGGATCGTACAACGTCAAGCATAACAACACTATCCACATGGTCAGGAGCGCGGCCAGCAATCCTCTACCGCCGTCGTCAACTGGTGCTTCAGCCGCTAGGACTGTACCCGAAAACATCGCTGCAGGAACCAACCCGAACGATCCCCTGGCCGGTCTGACTGGGGCTAGATACGCGGGCCACCAAATTAATTTGCCCGGGATGGACGTTTTCGGGCCCGACGGTGGTGTATGTTTTTGATTTTGATTTTATCTTTCTGTTGTGCTTTCATCACCTCTACCTTCGCATCCTGTGGCTAATCTAGATGTCTCTTCTCAGATGGGCCCGCCGATGGATGAAGACCGCATTCAGCGCATGATGTCCGACCCCAACGTTCAGCAATCTATGAACGAGGCTTTGAGCAACCCGCAATTTGTTGATATGCTGATCGAGTCGAATCCTATGCTGCGAAACATACCCAACGCCAGGGACATCATCTCATCCCCATTCATGAGACATATGATGACGAACCCGCAAATGATGAGCCAAGCTATGCGTATGCAGCGCAATATGCGTGGCGCCGAATCCGCCTTTCCCGCCCCCGGAATGACCGATACGTCGCCTGAGGCTGCGGAAAGCGGTGACGCGCCTTCTGCGGGTGACCCAAGCCAAAGGCAGAATCCCTTCATGAATCCTTTCGCGATGCCTGATGACCTCATGGGAGGTGCGGGTGGAAATGAAGGATTGAATCTTGCTCAGATGCTTCAGGCGTTGAGTGGCACGGGCGGCGGTAATCCATTCGGCTCCTCACCAACGCCCGCCAACCCTGGCAGCACTGACGGACCACAATCAACCACGCAATCTTCAGGAACGCACAATGCCCAAAGCACGACGCAGGCAGGAGGCACTGATGGCTCTCAGAACACACAATTCCAGAATGCTGCCAACCCTTTCGCTGCCTTGTTTCCTTTCGGCTCTCAAGCTCCTCAAGGACGTGACCCCGGCAATCCCTATGGAATGACCCCTGAGATGATGCAGCAGATGGTGCAGATAATTAGGGGAGGTGGTGGCGACATTCCCAACCCAGCGTCCCCTCCCGATACTAGACCACCGGAGGAGAGATATGCCGAGCAGCTGCGTCAATTGAACGACATGGGCTTCTTCGACTTTGACCGAAATGTGGCGGCTCTTCGCAGAAGCGGAGGCAACGTCCAAGGGGCCGTCGAATACCTGTTGAGCGGTACGGGCTGACAATAGTCGTCGCGATGGAGTATGACGACGATGAACGTGAATTTTCTGACGAGAGCATCTCAGTGTCAAGAGGTGACAAGGTGAAAGAGGAAGAGGGGGGTAGAGGCAGGTGGGAAGATTGCATAAGTGAGTGAGTGTGCTTGTAAGGAGGCTTGTAATTGGGTTGTTACGGGTTGTAAGCGGGCTTGCAAGCTGTGAATGTCTCCAACTTGGAGCTGATTGTCGATTGAATAGAGCATATCTTAAGACCGTTGTAAACCTTATCACATCCTCACCGCCCAATGCCCATATGTATGATATCATCATATTGATATGTCCTCGTACGGCCCGAGGAAAGGTCACACGAGCTGTTCGATCCTGCATGGTACCTATTCGATGGTCCGCATCGGTGCTACCATCGCTGGTTAGACTTGATGCAATGTACGTGGCGGAACGCTCAGTAATATTGCTATGTACATTATTATACATACCTATACATGCATGTATGCATGCGTGTATGATACATATGTGTATGCACGTGTATATGCACGTACATATGTATGTATCCACGTGTGTATGCATGTAATCCGTATGTGTACTCCATAATAAGCTTACATACGGTAACCTACCTCCTGCATGTATGTACATACATTAGGAATCTGAAAATAGGTCACTGAGATGTTTGGCAGGGGTGGGGTGTGATGGGATGAGATGGTGAGATTTCCGGAAAGCAGGAACATATAAAGAAGGCTACATACGTAGACAGGATAGCAGGATAGCAGGATTCTTGGGCTGCTTTGCTTGTTGCTATACATAGGTACTTGGGATTCGCGGACTCTTGCGGCAAGGAAAGGGAAACTATTTCAGATCCATCGTGACCTTAGATTCATTCTACATTACATTATGTGCGTAGTGCTATCACGCTTGGGACTGCCACGACAGTATGTGCGTTGATTCTCCCAACGCATGTCTAACGTTCCCCCATACACAGATTGCCCCGCCACTAATCTTGCTGCTGAATGCAGTGTTCTCCGATTCCCTGTTGGCAGTCGATCCCTCTGATCTCCCTCTGATCTTGTGCAGCTGGTGATGCACGTAGGGACATTGTCCGCGTTGTCAGCCAGCGCCCGTGCAGACTAAGAAGTCTTGGCGCATGGTTCGTGTACTACCTAGCCACGAACACATGCAGTGATGGCAGAATTTTCCGAACGAAAAGGCATATTTGCGCCTGGAAATCTCACACCGCTTGAGATCCAACGTTCCCATGTTAGCAATGATCTGGAGAGGATAGAAAGCCAGAACAAGGGATAGGCAGCACTTCAGTGTAACTATGACTATAAATGGACCGTCACGCAAGGTTTTTCTTGTCAAGACCAATAAAAGGGAGTTTCTCATCATGAAGCTGCATGTCGTTGTGCATGTGAAAGGAGATGAACATTGAGGAAGGGAAATTACTGCAAGAATGCCATCGACTTACCGACGTGCCACGGATGACGTTCCAGTCAACCGGCTAGCTTGCTAAGCAATACACATCATAGTCGAGCTACTGCCACCTCTGGTGATGACCACCGGTCTCGTTTCGATATGTTTGGGAGCCTTTGCGATGCCCCCGCCCTCACATGCTCAATTCTCACGGCCGTCCGAGACTGCTGGATCCCGCAATATCGCCTATCATGCCACGCACGTAGTCAACCAAAGCCTTGACCATGCCCTGTGGCTTCCCTCTGCCATCTGCACCGCGCACGGGCTCCGTCCCCATCGTGGGCAGCACATTGTCACCAGCGGACAAACTGACAAATAGCGCAAAGGGGACAAGCCACACGCACAGGCCGAAGAAGGAGGCAATCATTGAGAAGCTCGGCACGTCGACGTGGTCGTAGTATGAGGATCGTTGGTAGGCACGCGTCTGGAAGTCGGAGAAGTAGCGGAACCACATGTAGTGGTCGAGCAGCACCAGGACTAATATCCAGCCCATCAGTTTTGTCCTCGATACATACACAAGCGCGCGGCGTGCCAGTTGGCGACACCGTACTTTATGTTTGAGGGGGGGAAAACACCGTTTACGGGAACCTACCGCAGGAAAACAAGAATAAGGGATCAGACAGCTTCACCATGGGAAATCTGCGCATGTTTCCCAAGTACACCACATGCGCGAATATACCCAACAGGGTCGCGCCCAGAGGGAAGCCATCCACCAACCACAGGATCAAGTGGACGCCAATGACCGTGTATATGAGGCGTGTGAGGAGGCGTTTCGCAAATACAGTGTGCTCTTCGACAAGCTCGGACAGGTAGTATAGTCCCGAAGCGATGGAGAGGGTGAGGAAGCAGAAGCCGACGACGGCTCCCGCGTAGCCGACAAAAGGAAAAATCCACATGCCTGGCTCTGTTGAGGGAAGAAAAATTAGAGCAATTGTGTGATGATCAGGGGAGTCAAAAGCCAAGCAGCTCTTTGGAAGATGAGAGAAGAAGATGGGGTCAAGACATGGGGTGGGAGTGGAAAATGGGGACCTCTTCTGTTGGCCAGCTTGAGAAGTTGAGACGCGACCGCGCGCAGAGGTCCGCCTGTTTGGAAAGGACACGTTCAGGGGAGCCGACCACGCGCTGCATGCGGCAGATGAGAAATTCCTTTAAATGCCTTTACTGAACGTGATGCTATGGTCGTTGGGATCCGAGAAGTGTATCACCAAGAACTCAATCTAAGCTACCTATTTCTCCATTCCGACCGGTTAAATGTACAATACATACTACATTGTACGCGGATCGTCGTTGTCGTCGTCACTGACGCCTCATGACCGCATGGTCCTAAGTTCTCCCAACGAGACGACAGCTCCCCAAGGACCGCGCTTCGGTACGTACCTTGCAACCTCTCCTCTCCACTCAATTTCCTTATCGATAACGGGGGCCACGAAATTTCAAACACCATGGATGGCATCTATCGCGGAACTTTAATGGCCACAATGATCGCAAACACCGATTCAGAACAGGCGTGAAAAGGAAACGCAGGTCCTTCAAAAGTCACAAACTCCTGAAAAACCACAGCTATTCGACGACAGACAATACTCGCCCAATATGTCTCGACCCGAAGACACCCTGTATGTTTGCCAGGCTCCCCTCTACACCAACGCACCCATTGCTCCCGCTACGTCAATTCCACCCCAAGGCTCAAACCGACATGAGAAGAGAACCGCCTAGAAAGATGCAATTTCTGAAGCTAATCCAATCTACCCTCCTATTTAGCGCCGCGGACGTGCACTACGATGACACCGAAGCCCGCAAATACACCACCAGCTCGCGCATCCAAAACATCCAAGCCTCCATGACCCGCCGCGCCCTCGAGCTCCTCGACCTCTCCTCCCCATCCCTCATCCTCGACATCGGCTGCGGGAGCGGCCTCTCCGGCGAGATGCTCTCCGCTGTAGACCCCTCCGAAGGCGGCCCACACACCTGGATCGGCATGGACGTCTCGCCCTCCATGCTAGACATTGCGCTACAGCGAGACGTAGAGGGGGATTTACTCCTCGCAGATATTGGGCAGGGCGTGCCTTTCCGGGCTGGTACGTTCGATGCCGCGATTAGCATCTCCGCCATTCAGTGGCTCTGCAGTGCGGAAAGCAGCGATACGTCCCCCGCGGGACGACTCACGCGTTTCTTCAACGGCTTGTATGCGTCGCTGAAGCGTGGGGGCCGCGCTGTGTGTCAGTTTTATCCTAAAAATGAGGTCCAGCGGAATATGATTACCCAGGCTGCTGTCAAGGCTGGCTTTGGGGCTGGCCTGCTGGAGGATGATCCTGGGACGAAGAACGTGAAGCTCTATCTGGTGCTCACGGTGGGAGGTGTTGTCGCGGGGGGTGCGGCCTCGGGGGCGGCCTCGTCTGATATCACGGGCGTGGTTGCGGGTATGGATGATGTTGATATTCTGGATGCGCGCAAGAGGCTCAAGACTGGGAATAATGGACCCCTGAAAAAGGGTTCCAAGGCGTGGATTGTGAAGAAGAAGGAGCAGCAGGAGCGGAAGGGCAAGGTTGTCAAGGCTACGTCCAAGTATACGGGGCGAAAGAGACGGATTGCTTTCTAGGGGAGCTGGCGGGGCTTCATCGTTTGCTTTCTTCACGCTGCATTTTCTTCTACTTTCTTCCTTATGTGTTCTTGAGCATTGCACCGGCGTTGTTGTGAGTTCTGGATCGGGCGGGGTCCTTGTTTTTTATCTATTATTTTGGTGATGGTTTGTCATGGACTTTTTGAGATGACATCTGCTACTGGGCATCGGATATAGGAACTAGGTGGTAGATACCCTTACACATACACATCTGTCTAGACATTGTAAAGCCTCCTTGCTCTCGTCTGAGTGTGTCTAGCGCACCGGAAGCGCCGTACATTACGCAGCCTGCATCAGACCTGGACACCAAACTCTCCTGACCTCATAACCGGAAAAGAGGCAAACAAGAAGAGAAATATCTTTCAGAATTTCTATTCCATGATATCTTCTACATAGCACCGCTAGCTCCGATCCATTTCCTCGACCGCGATTCTTCTTGTATTTCTAATCTTTTGTACTTTTCTTCCTTTTCTTTCTCTTTGGTGCACCGATTTACTCGGGCTTCATGGTAGGGAAAGCCAACACCTCCCGAATACTGTAGTTGTCAGTCAGGAACATCATCATACGGTCGATACCCATGCCCCATCCACCAGTAGGGGGCAGCGCGTGCTCCAAAGCCTGGCAAAAGGTCTCATCGGCCATCTGCGCCTCGTCATCGCCCTGAGACTTCTGGCGGGCCTGCTCCTCGAACCGAAGTCTTTGCTCGGTGGCAACGTTAAGTTCGGTGTAGCTGTTGGAAGTTAGTAGAGCACCATGGCAGATTTATAGGAGGACAGGTGTGATGAGAGAGAGCTAGGAAAACAAGGAGGGCGGGAGGAATCAAAGGGGCGGATGTAACACAGGACGATGACTTACGCGTTGGCAATCTCCTTGGTCGAAACAAACACCTCAAATCGCTCACACAGACCAGGGGTAGTGCGAGAATCCTTGGCAAGGGGAGACATCATCTTGGGGTGGCCAATAATGAAGGTAGGGTTGATCTGGTTTACTCATGTCAGCTTCCTTTTCCTTTTCAGACGGAAGAAGCAGAACATTCTGAAAGGAATAGACGTACGCATTGAGACTCAAGATATTCACCAACAAGAGCATCCAGCATACGGGCATTGGTCAGAGGAGGACTGCACTCAACGCCCGTCTTGGCGAGGACCTTCTTGAAGAACTGGTTGGCCTCGTCAGTGTGCAGGGTGTCCGCGGGGGGGAACTTTTCCCCAACAGCCTCCTCGAGGGCGGGGATCATCTCGATCTTGCGCCAGGGGCCTTCCCAGTTGATGTTGATCTCCTCGCCCTTGATGGTGTGGTAGACGGTCTTGTATGAGCCGTGGATGTGCTTGACTAGGCCACTGACGAGCTCCTCGGTCATGTTCATCAAGTCGTAGACGTCGGCGTAGGCCATATAGAATTCCAAAGTAGTAAATTCTAAAGAGATACTGTTTAGCCTATTGCACAAAAAACGTGTAGCTTGAATCGACTGCGCACATGGACAAAGACGTACCAGGGTTGTGGGTGAGATCCATGCCCTCATTACGGAACTGCCGTCCCATCTCATACACGCGATTTAGACCGCCAACGACCAGCATCTTCAGATACAACTCGGGGGCCACACGCAAGAACATGTCCATGTTGAGTTCGTTGTGGTGAGTAACGAAGGGCTTGGCAGTAGCACCACCAGCAATGGGGTTGAGCATAGGTGTTTGCACAGACACAAAGTCACGATCGTCGAACCAGCGACGAATGTACGAGTCGACCTTTGCGCGCGTGATGAAGATCTGTCTCGACTTCTCGTTCATCATGAGATCGAGGTAGCGTTGGCGGAAACGGGTTTCGGGGTTCTTGAAGCCATAGTGATCGTCGGGGATCTATGGAAATTCACGATTTCACTTGATTAGCTGGTCCATGCGATCAAAAGAAATGCTCGGGTTCGACTGCGCACCTGGTGCAAGCAAGGCGCCAAAAGAGTGACCTCAATGGCAGCGATGGACAGTTCACCGGAGAAGTCGCCAGAGCCCTGCTTGTTCTTGGGGTTGGTGCGCGTAGGGAAACCGCGAATACCTGTGGCCACCTTATATATCAGCAAGGTGTATTTGCAGGCGCAAAAGAAAGCCAAATACCAAAACATGGCACTGTTTCTTACCAATGATATCACCTCTTCGGAGGTGAACGTGCTGCTCCTCAAAGCACGGCGCCTTGTCGTCCACGTTCTCGGCTTGAGCAAGAACTTGTAGTCTCACACCCTGCCAAGCGTGAGCAAACGACCAGTTGTTCGAGGGGGAATATGCCTGGGCGAATTCATACGTCGGAGCGGATGTCATAGAAGAAGAGCTTGGAGCCAGCAGAGCGGCGGACGTAGACTCTTCCTGCCAGCTGGATCATTCGCGACTTGTCGGACTCGTCGTTCTTCAGGTGCTTGAACTCGTCCTCGAATTTGCGAATATCGTAGTCGACATGGTACTAAGTTTTGGTCAGGCAATGTTCACTCTTCCTGCCGTTCCAAGAACATATTAAAGCGGTCGACAGTTACCTTGTGGGGATAAGCCTTGCCCTGAGCGTGGAGCTCGTTGACGGCTCGCGACCGAATTTCGAAGTACTGAAGAGTGATGATTAGCCCACCGAATGATTCCGATACTGTGTGACGCATATTTTTCTCTCTCTCCTTTGTATTTCTTTTTGAAAACGCGGTTCGAGGATACACACCTGGTTCGGGGTCAGTTCCTTCTCAGCAGCCTCTGCGCTCTTGTTGCTCGCAGCCTTGGGCTTGGGATTCTCAGCCGCCTTCTTCTCCTTGGCAGCCTCCTTCTCACGCTGCTTCTGGCGCTTCTTGAGTTCGGTCTTGGAGATCATCTCGCCCGTGACTTCGTCGAGGTGAAGCTTGGCGACTGCGGCGGCCGCAGCGTCGACGGCGGGCTCGCCCGAGGTAGCTGGGTTGTCCGCCATTGCTTGCGAATGCGAGTTGCGAGGGGCAAGAAAGAGTAGGTTGGCGGTGTCGGTGACGCGGTTATTCTCGGGGAGACAAGAATTTGTTTTGTTCACGCGCAGAATGTTGTCGGGGTTCTTTCAGCGCGGGGCCTGACTTCAAACTTCAAAGTCACCAAAACGAGTCACACGAAGGCGATGGACGGAGGCGGGGCAAAAAAACCAGTCAGTGACCCCGCCATGCCACTCCGCGTCTTGCCATCGCGCCCTTTTCAATCAACGTCCATCTGGCTACCCAGGTACAGCGTACAGCCCACCAAGTTTCAACATATCATCCTCACCACGTTAGATGCCTCACTTTTACTACTGGCTTTCAGGAGTAGTACTTGGCGGATTTTCCGCGCATTACGGCTGCGGCTGTACTCCACAAGAGAATCTCTTCATTGAAGTCCATTCACATGCTGCTTACATACTTCAGTCTTTGCAAAAATATGTAGACATAGAGAAGGCTGTGTGATCATTCTACTGTACGCACAGGTGTTTAGACTCGACATTGGGTTCCCGATGTGATGTACATAATACATATTGGACTTATACTTCTGGAACTGGCAAAGTCAATATAATTGCATGACGTTGAGACGGCGGACTGGTTAGCACAACTATGTACCATACGCTTTACTCGTCGCCGAGCAACAGCGAATCAAGTCTGTGAGCATACGATCCAAGACGGTATGTACTCGGATGCATGAGAAACTGGAAAGAGCCCATTTTACGGCAGTACCTACTACCACGATGCATATGGACCAACCCGACACTTTCATCACATTTGCATTCATAGCAGGCGATTCCTCCGCACAAAAAAAATAAAAAATGATTGCTAGCTAACAGCTCGCATGGCCATGCTATAAATCTGCACCAGTCCTCCACTTCTACTTTCATCGAATCTCAACGCCGTCTCCTCCCCAAAGCATTGGATGCAAAAGTCGCCACGAAGGCCAACTAGCCAAAAACAAGGGCCTATTCTCCTACATCTTTCCAGCTATCAGCATCATCGCCTGGGCCGTTCACCCAACTCTCGAGGTATCAAAACATGTGGCTGCCACTTCTTTCAGCGTCCCCTTCAGCTCTTTCGTAAAAAGCTAGTTTTAGCGTACACCGTACAGACACGGTCTCTTTCGTTTTCGTTCTCTGCTACCGTTTCCTGCGTTTTGTTGGCCAGAAATAAGCAAAGGTATCGTAATCGGAGGGTTTTTTTTATGAAGCAATGATTGAAGCAATGATTGATGTTTGAGCAACTTCATTCCTCCTCCCCCTTACACCCCTTCCTTCCTTCACTTCGATATCCATCAAATCGCCTCCATCTTGTCGAGGATGGCCTTGGTGAATTCGTGAGTGGTGGACACACCGCCCATGTCGCGCGTGCGAACCTTACTGTACTATTGTCAGCGTATTTCTTCTTTGCATGCTCCATAAAACAAGGCGAGTAAGAGGTGGAAGAAGTGGCAAAATGGAAGAATGGGAGAATTGGGAAAATCGTACCCCTCGGCAATAACGCCGTAGATGGCCTTGGAAATGCGATTGGCATGGTCGTCCAAGCCAAGATGGCGCAGAAGCATGCTGCCGGACAGGATCAGAGCCGTAGGGTTGGCCTGGTCCTTGCCCTTGATGTCGAGACCGACGTGTCGGCAGCCGGGCTCGAAAACGGCCACATCACGACCCATATTGCAGCCGGGAACGATACCAGGGCCACCGACGAGCGCGGCACCAATGTTGGACAGAATGCCACCGTACAAGTTGGGCATCACCATGACGTCAAACTGTTGTGGGCGAGAGACGGCCTGCATCGAGGCGTTGTCCACAATCATGTCGTTGACCTCGAGGGTGGGGTACTCCTTGGCGACGTTGTGGAAAGTGTTGCGGAACAGGCCATCGGCCAGCTTCATGATGTTGGCCTTATGGATGCACGTCACCTTGGATCGGCCGTTGGCAAGGGCGAACGAAAAGGCAAACTTGGCGATGCGCTCAGACTTGGCGCGCGTAATGATCTTGAGCGACTCGACCACTCCAGGCACGCTTTGGTGCTCCAGGCCCGAGTACTCGCCCTCGGTGTTCTCACGGATGATGCACAGATCGACGTTCTTGTGGCGGGTCTCGTAGCCGGGGATGTTCTTGATCAAGCTGATGCTGGCGTAGATATCGAGCTCCTGTCGCATGGCGACGTTGAAACTCTGGTGGCCGGAGCGGCTGATGGGCGTGTGCAAAATGCCCTTGAGACCGAGCTTGTTGCGCTTGAGAGAAGCGACCGACTCGCGGAAAGCGTCTTCAGTGCGGCCAGCGCCGTCAATCATACCCGACACCTCGATCTGCTCCCAGTCTATGGGCACATTGTCGGCCTTGAAGATGGTCTTGACCGACTCGGCAACCTCGGCACCAATGCCATCACCGGGGATCAAGGTCACGGTGTACTTGCCGCCAAACTTGGAAGGCTTGAAGATGTCGGACTGGACCGTCGCGAAGGATCGGGCAACTTGGTGCTGGCCAGCAGCGCCGCGCAGAAGCTATCAAGAAGAGCGACCTGTCAGTTTGTAATCCCAAGCCCAATTCAAGCCCAGAAAGCCATCGGAGCCCTGAAAGGCAAGGCTTTCAGCGCCCAGAAGAACAGATGTCCCCAAAACACATACCTGCGCCGTTCGAGCAGAGCCACGAGACAGCATTGTCAAAAAAATCACCGTCGACAGAGGAAACTCGTAGAAGTCTCGTAATCCGCACACAGACCAGAGCGCAAGCTAAATAGCAACCCGAGGACCCGAGGCAAATATAGAAAAATCGCGCTTTGTAAAAGACGCAACCGGCAAGTAAACAAAGCAAGTGAGTATTAGAAGCCCAATTTTTTAGGAGTGCGATTGCGCAGAGAATATAGGAGAAAGACGAGGAGGAGGAGGAAAAAGTGAAGTGAAGGAGAAAAAAAAAGGAAGCTTTGGCGTCCGTCACAAGCGGCGTGTGGTTCGGGGTTGCTTTGGCTTTCCGCTTTCCCACGAATACGGCTAAGGTAAAAATAACTGGGGCCCCCCGGCGGCGATTTACGATTCACGACTTTCCACTTCGCGCCTCTTCGCGTTCAATGTTGCGCCGAGGAATCATTTACAGTGTATCACTTCAGCGTCAATTTGTCCTCTGGGATTGATGTACATATTCAGAAACGCTTCTCCCTTGTCCCAATCTTTGTTGCATACATAATACATATGCCAAACTGCGCGACTTCGTTGTCCAATGCCGATTTGAGGATGGCGTTTTTTCCTTGTCGGCCGGTCCGCATTGGCTTCGGAGCAAGGACGGACATTCGAGAGTGCTCCGAGGCTTAGAGCCGCAGGAGCCGCGAGGGCCTCCCCCCCTGTCTGGACTCCCGGGGAAAGACAGGATCTGGCTGGGCAACATGATCTTTACGACACGGAACTACGGAGTAAATTGAAGCGCTTTCTATTCTCCGACTTTCATTGTATTGTAGAACTCTGTTGTCATAAAGCACACTTCCTTCTATGTTATTTTTCCAAGCAGCGCTGCATTGACATGAGTGGAAATCAATGAATTACCACTGAAGTTGGCCTTTCAAGAAACCTGCATCCGTAAAACTACACACGCAAGTAAAAAAACCCAACTCCATTCCTGCAAAATAAATACGGTTTGTGTCGCACTTATCGCCCTGTCTCGTCATAGCTTCTTGATTTTTTGTTGTTGCAATACAAAGACTTCTGCTTTCAATCGATAGTTCAGTTCCGGTCCTCAGGGCTGCAGGGCTGTAGGGCAATTCCCGCACCCTCCATATATACGCCTGCAAAGATCACATTGCTTGCATGAGCAATGCTCGATACAGTTCATGCATCGCTTCAAATTGGAGACTCATCCGTCGTTCATCTCACATGTCTTCTTCATCTAATGGCTCCACCCTCACCAGTATCTCCTCCAGTAGTCCCTCTAGGAAACTATTCACCTCGCGGCCCATCCCTACCGGTTCAGCTTTGTCCATCTGATCAATTTCTTTGCAGACATGGGCCAACTTATAGACCAGATTCCTTATAGTATCGTGTGCCACCTGCGAACGCTGCATATTCGTTGCCACAGTACTAGAAGAAGCAGCAGTATTGGAGTTTATCAATCCTCTCTGTTGTTGTTGCAGCCGGAGTTGCCGCCTCTTGAGGGCTTCTTCTAATGCTGGAAATATCACATCGTTCAGAGCATCCAGTTCACCGTTTGGGTTCGAAGACGCTGGAGATGGAAATGAAGTCGGCGGTATAGATGCGTCAAATACGTCAGACGGGCCGGATGGTGTTGGTGAGTATGAGATTCGGCGTGGGGGCGTCGATGTCGGTGTCGAGCTGCTTACCGGAGGAGTTCGTTGTTGCGGAGGCGCACTTTGTTGTGGGAGTTCGCGTTGCCCTTGTGAGCCGCGGAATGGCGGAATCTCGGGAATGGCCATGGGAGGCTGCCGAGGTGTCAGTTGTGTCGGAGGTGACGCTCGTCGCATGGGCGGTGACGCTCTATTCACGTGGAGAGGTGTCACCTGTGAAAAGCTTAGCGGAGATGAACCAATGTTGAGGTTCAGCATGTTGATGTCCCGCTGCAACTGAAGTTGAAGTTCCCTATCGTAGTCCGGGGACTGAGTGTCAGGGGCCGGTGGTAATGCTCGTTGCGGCAGATAGGTAATGGGTGTTTGCGGTGTCTGTGGTGTCTGTGGTGTTTGCGGTGTTCGTGGCGTCTCTATTGCCTCTTCAGTCGGTCGTTCAATCAAATTCGCAGGCAATAGTGATTGGGACGGCAAGTCGCTCATATCTCCAGGCACCGGTTTCCTCTGTGGACTCGACTGCCTCGAGGCGCCACCGTTGGCAGCAGCCTTGAGCGTATCAGCTGCTTGAAAAGAAAAGTCTCTTGTCCTTGGCGGACTCAGGTTGCCAAGTGTCTCGTCCGAGACAGCATTGGCAGCAGTCTCCAGGGGCCGTGACGGACGGGCATTTCCCGCGCTCTCATTCAAGGCATTCAATGCTGGCCGATGCACGAGACTGCCACGATCGCCCACCAACCTCACCGTTCCAAAATCCCACATGTCCTCATTCACTTTTTCATCTTCCACAGGATCTACTCCATCCTGAGAGTCCCATTGCTCGTCGTCTTCTCCTTTGTGCGTCAGAGCCCATCGGCTGTGGCGCTCGATGAGCTCTGTCAAATACGTCGTTTTCTTCGCTCTTCGAATGAAGGGATGCCGGAGAAGATCTCTGGCTGAGGGCCGTTCCCTCGGATCCCGTTGCAAGCAAATCTCGACGAAATCCTTAAACGCTTTGGTGAAATTGCCATCTAATCTAGGCGGGGGATTTTTGGGGATGAGAAAGAGAACCTTCATGGGATGTATGTCAGCAAAAGGCGGTTCGCCTTTGGCCAATTCCAACGCTGTAATACCCAAGGACCATATGTCGGCTTTGTGATCGTAGCCGGATTGCTTAATAACTTCCGGTGCCATCCAAAACGGAGTCCCTACAAACGTGTTCTTCTTAGTCATGGTGGCTGATAATTGACCAGACACTCCAAAATCAGCCAGCTTGACCTGTCCTCCAGCCCCCAGTAAGATATTAGCAGCTTGCAAATATGTCAGCCAGTTTCCAGCTAGTGAATACCACACTTTTCTTTCCCGCAATCCCGATGCGTGAGGAAGCGCGGAGAGCAGAGGAGATGTATGCAAACCTTTGACGTCTCGATGCAACTTTTTGTCAGCATGCAGATATTCCAGCCCGAGGAGCAATTCTCTCATAATAATGGCGATGTAGTCCTCGCTTATCAGGCCAGGCTTCATCAGATCGGCACAACTCCCCCCTGCACAAAACTCCATGACGATCCATAGCTCGGCACCTTTAGCATATGATCCATAGTATTTGGTGACGTAGGGCGATTGTAGCTCGGATAGAATGGCTATCTCTTGTATGATGTCTTCGACTTCGTCGTCTGCATTCTCAATGTCGATCAATTTGATGGCCACGGCCTCGCCTGTTCGCTTGTCGACTCTATACAAAGAAAGAAGGAGGGTCAGCCAAGCTTTTCAAATCAGCGGCTGCAGTATCATCAATGCCTCCGAGTGATTCAGCGCAAAAGTATTGTCTAGGAAACAGATGGCATGGCGAACCCTTTGTAAACTTTGCCAAAACTTCCGCCGCCTAATCGCGCTTGGACTTAGTATACTAGCCGGTATCTTGGAGCTTGTTGGCTGGGCTAACCAATGCAGTATTCCTTGGTGTACAACGCCTCGGGGTCCAGAGCCTCGTTGAACTCATCGTCATGATATGTCTCCGCTGTCATGGCTGCTGTGGCGTCTGCGGTGTTGTTTAATCGTTGCTATGTAGTGTTGCATTCATGGGAATATTAGTGCAATAGGTATCGACCTGTGCATGGAGTTGTTGCAATCGGTCTCGTACTTGGCCTCGTGCCCGTCGTGACCGTCGTCGAGCAACAGTGGTTTCTGGAGAATGGATGATTATGCCTTGAAAGCGTGTCGATTGGTGCCAGAGATGATAGAGGTGATGATGATGGTGATTGATAATAATGGTGTGAGCCCCTCCTTGAGTCCCAGGTCTGAAGTCACTTGCAGTAGCGCCCGTGAATTTGCCAGAAATTCACCGAAGCATCAGAGGAAACGGACCGACCCAATCTTCACAAGGCAGGGCGAAAAGAGACCAAAATAATCAGAAAAATAACAGGTAATAAAAGCGGAAGCCGATTGATCCAATACTCAGACCAAAAACCGGGGAGTCTTACCCGGACGAAACAAAACAAGCCAGGTGGACGGTCTGTTGACAGAAGTCGTGGGGTCGGGCAACGACGTCGTTGTCACGCTTCCTGCTGCGTCCCTTGCTGCATTCTGCGTTCCCAATGCCAGGCCCAGGAGTCTTGGCCGATTGGTCGAAGGTGGAGCTAGCTCGGGCAATCCACTAATTATGGCTCAGGGCGGCCAGGGCCCAATCGCTAGTGCCAGTTTATGTGAGCGCTCATTGGTCACGTCTGCGCAACGGCTTGGCGGGGGCGCCGGCTTAAATTCACCCCTCATTTGGACACGTGATGACAATCCATTGACAGAACCAAGCTTTTATGCAACGTTCGAGCTACATGTACTCCGTACGGAATATGTACATACTGTACTTGCTATCTTGCTAACGTCATACGCTTACGAACTCACAACTTGCCGCAAGAAAAAAGTACGAGCTTAACCAATGGCTAACTTCAATGCCACAACTCTAGCAATTGTTGCTCAAATTGTCTACCATTTACTCCGTACTATTTGCCCCGACTCCCACGGTTCACATCACATATGTACCTTAGGTACCTAGGTAGGTACCTGTTCAGGCCCTCTCGGAGCCCTACACTAGGTGCCTACACTGCAGGTACTGACAATAGGAATGATTGAATGGAAGAAAGAAAAAGCAAGAAGCTACAATTATAAAGGAAAACGAGCCACGGACTGAAGTACCGTATGTAGTGTTAAAACCCCATATCTATCTGAAAATTCTCTCCTTCTCCTTGTGTCCATACCAAAAACCCTGTATAAACTCACTCTAGTCGTTCTTGCTTAATCCTCAATGAATTCAATCATGACCGTTCCCTGTTTCAGACCATACTCGTCAATAGTTTGATCCAGACTCGCGATCAAGTCCTGCTGGCCCTGAGGCATCTTCTTTAGCTCAAACGGCACCCCGTCCTTGCCCTCCAGGGGCTCGGCCTTGAGCCATTCGTAGATTCGCCGTATGGGGTCTTGCAGATTGAAACGCCGAATGACGCGTCCGGTGGGGTGTCTAAATTGTATTCTTGTCGTCGTTGCTGGGTCGTTGTCGGGTTCCGTGTGAGGTTTCCCGTTCGAGATGAGAGAGAAGGCGCTCTTTTCGGACGATACCACTGGCTCTTTGCCCTTGCCCTTGCCATCGGTATCGGTATCGGTATCGGTACTACTTTGTCCTTGTGACTTTGCTGCCGGGGCATCTTGACCCGGAGCATTGTTGGGCGTTGACGTTGTGCGACTGCTCTCCCCGCCTGCTGCGGCTAGACTGTTTTGCATGGCCATCTCCAGCATTTCCTCTTCCGTCATCCTGTCCACATCCACCACGGCCGGCTTGCGCGGCGTGGCTGTGGCAAGTGGGTTTTTGCTGTTAGGCGCCAGGCTGAAACGGTCTAGGAATTCAGCTAACTCGGCGTGGAACTCCGTCGCGGAAGGAAATGGTTTGCCCGCCCATACCTTGACCTGTTCGCCTGTGCGAGGGTCGACAATGGAAACGTGCGGGTAGTTGTCCGGATTCTCATGCGTCCGGTTGGGGAAGTAAAAGGCAATGTATGCCTCTGCATCTGGGTAGTCCTTATCGTACTGTAAGAAGATGAAGTTCTCTGTAACTAATTCTCGAACGGCGGTGTCTTTCCAGATATCCCTGTTGAGAGCTTGGCAGTTGAAGTCGCTCATGTCTTGGAGATTAACCAATATCCACTTCTTGTCCTCTTTTCCAAGCGTTCTCGCTTCGTCCCAAGATAACCGGGACATCAAATCATAGGGTGGTCGAAATAGATCTTCCAGTCGTCGAGCGTGACGACTCGAGTCTGAGTTATTGGCGGGACTTTCGGATCTATCTCCATCGCTCCAAATTCGCTGGCCAAAGGGGCCACCCGTGCGAGCTGACAAGAGTGACTTGA
The DNA here is from genome assembly GCA_018360325.1 of Claviceps aff. humidiphila group G2b. Taxonomy (NCBI): domain Eukaryota; kingdom Fungi; phylum Ascomycota; class Sordariomycetes; order Hypocreales; family Clavicipitaceae; genus Claviceps; species Claviceps aff. humidiphila group G2b. The sequence goes on from SRQG01000110.1 coordinate 52,965, forward strand.
GATTAGCCAACCAAGAGCTTTTGAGGTAGCTTGGCGTCGGTTGATTTTCTAGAATTGTGACAACTTACCAGGAGGATGCCTTCTGCTTCTGAGATGTTCCAGAAGTCTCTGTTCTGATGAATCATCCGAAGTCTCTGCCCAGTTAGGGTCGGGGGCTACCAGGGTCTCGGTGGTGCGTGCAATCGGCGCTCTCACACCATCTTGGTCTGCTGGGCCGCCCGAGCCGCTCGAGTAGATTTCCTCTTGCAACCTCTTTGCCATGGCCGCATCTTCTACTTCTTGTGCCATCGCAGCAGCGTGTTGAACAGCAGCCCGTTCGCTCTCATCACCAATATCAATTTCATCATTGCCGTCGTGCATCATTACGTCATCGTCGTCGTCGCTTATGTGAATGATACCGCTGGCATCCTGGCGACTCGAATTCGACTGGCGGGCCCTAGCTGAGGGTGGGTTGGCAGATGCGGACGCAGATCCAGAGACTCCTGCGCTGACGACAGATGCGAGCTCTGGATTCTCAAAGTATAACCCAACGGCACGTTCAAAGTCTCCATTTGTGATTTGTATAAAACCCCTTCCAACTTCTGGCGTCGCTCCAGTGATGGCAACGAATGTAGAGATAGCTTCATCCATAGTTGTCACCTCTGTTCTGGTATGGTCTCTGTTCCTGTTTCGGGTTCGGCTTCGGTCTCTAAGGCGACTCGACCCGTCGTTGGCTCGATGATAGGGTGACGGGTTTCAGCTCGTCGATGCTTGTCGATGAGTGCGATGCGCCTTGTGGCGTCCGTCGGTCGACGTGCAGATTGACTTGGCCACTGGAGCAGGTTTCTCGTCGCAGGTGCTTATCGTGAAAATTTCCTGGAGTGTGCGAGATGGAGATTCAGCAACAGGTATACGAGCTTATAGCTTCGCCAAATGTTTCTAGCCTCTGATCCACCATGTGATGTTGATCGACGTAAGGCAGTGATTCCAGCATGTAAATGTTCTCGGACGATATCTGCCAGACGTGAATCCCCAAAACAGCTCGAGGGATGATGCAAGCAAGGCGTGCGAATCTCAAGTCGTCAAGTCGTCGGCTGAAATGCGCACAAGAAAAAAATGCAGACAGGAAAGGCGGTCACAAGGTCTTCCCAGCAAATGCAAACGCTGCATCGATCGTGTGCGACTTTGTCGGGTAGATGAAAATGTCGCGACTCGCGGCTAGCACTTGGCTGGAAGATGGAACCGACAACTAATTAACGAGATAAAGGTCACAGACTCACAGTAGGGTCGAGGATGACGGCGTAGTCAAGTCATTCGTCCGAATTGTAGCGGGGTTTGTCCAGGCACTCGCATGACGCAACCCGCTGCGGGTTGCAGCGGTTGCTACACAGTCGATCCGATCCTTACCCTGCACTTCAAGAAAGAAAACATCGTATCATCTCCTGAAAGTATTCAACACCTCGTCTGTAATAATCACTTTCCCCCAAGAATGCCTGAATCCTGAATTATAAATTCTTCTAATGTCCCTCTACCCGCCTTCTGCGTGTTCATCGATCTCATCTTTGTAACGCAGACTTAAGGCCCACGGTCACATCACATCCTAAAGTATTTCAGCTAATGTCACATACTCAGTTGATTAAAATTTAACACATCGTTATTATACACATACACATGTATACACACATATACATCTACCCCCGAGACTGCTTCACTTCTTCCAACACCCCCCTCCACGCTTTCTGCACGTCCAGCGATCTCTCCTCCCCCATAGCCCCCTGTATCGCAGACTCCAACGAAGTCGGCAACTCGGCCGCTCCAAAAACACCCTTATTCCTTGCGTCCACAATATTGGACAAGGCCTTGATCCTGTCAAGCCGCTGAGGCTCGTTTCCAGTTTCTCCCTGCTCGATATCAAGGCTATTCACGTACGATGCTACGACTGGCGAACCCCCGCACGGCGATGAAGGCGGGTCCATGGCGCTCGTAAACTTGATCGCATCGCCCATGAGGTCGTGCACGCACCCATACCAGACTTCTCGCTTGATGAAGCCGAATTTCGCATGGGATAGATAGGGCTCTAACATGGTGATGATATCTTCAAGCGCGATTCTGATATCCGTGCTTGTGGACCGCGCGTAACCTCGAGCAATGGCCTCGAAAGCACTTTTTGTCGTCTTGGACAATATGTCTTCTGTTTGATGCTCCTTGGCGTCTAAATCCATCTTGTCTTCGTCCTTGAAGTCGTCGAGGTATGGACTGGTAATGTCCGCGATGTCTTTCAGCATGTCGAGGTCCGGACGGGCTCTCGCAAATTTCCAAAGACATTCGAATGCGTGTGGTCGGTATTCGTCATTGTTCCGCTTGGCTTCTCGAATGGCAATCTTCTTCATTTGAGCGGAAGCGGCACTGTCAGACTTCCAAATAGCTTCACCTCGTTCCACAAACTTGGGATATGACTGGAGCAGCTTTTCCTTCCCAGCGAACGTCTTCAAGGCTAGGGCTTTGTCAAAGGCAGGCCAGATGGCCTTGGCGTTGTATTCATCGATGGAACCAGTAGCCTCACTCGCGGCTGCAACATCTGCTGCCATGGCGGCTACGGTGAATGCCCCAGTGTGTCGAATTGCCCACTGCGCCGTCTCCAGGCAACGGTCCACCAAAGTGACAATTTCACGGACATAGCGTGTCACTGTGCGACTGCTTCCGGCATGCTGATCCCAAACCTCTTTGAAAACCTTTTCGGTGTACTCATCAATGTCGTGAGCGCCAAGATATACAAATGGCAGCAAAATGGTCTCCTGGGCAGTGAAATGATCTGGCGAGACCTTGGCCATGGACACGATGACATCCGCAACCTTTTGTCGACGGCTTTCGTCCTCTGCCTTAAAGTACATATCGACAAACTTCTCACAGAAGCGCACCTTGCTGGCGTCTGGGGCGGCACGAATCATGTAAGCGGCTGCTCTGGCGTATGCTTGACTGACTTCGTCGTTCCGGTCCATGGTCTGCTTCTCCAGGATGTGCAGCAGCTTGCCTGCTATCGACTGAATATCGCTGCTGTGACTGGTCGCTAGTGTCGTGATGACCCTGCTGCATCCTATCTTTGTGGGCATGCCAATGGCAGTCTTAATGGTAGACTCGAATTTCGGCGCAAACTCTGCCATGACATCAGCGTCGATGAAGCGTAAGCAATTTTCGATAGCCTCGGAAATCGGAGACTGATTGACCATTTGCGATCGTAGCTTGTCGATCTTGTCTCGGCGCGCTTCCCCAGCGCGCTGATATGCATAGTTAATCTGCTCAGGTTCAATGGTGCTCAACAACCCAAGCAGCTGGGGGATCATGCTGGGAATGAAGGGCTTCAAGACTTTGCCACCATGTTTGGCAATTTTCATCACTGTGATTGTTGCAAACAGCTGAACGTCCTGAACAGAACTTTCCACGCCCTTGTCCGACAACAAGAATGGCAGAGCCTCCTTCATCATGGCCTGAGCCGCAGATACGTGATTGCCCTCCTCTAGTTGACGAACAAGAGTATTTGACAGTGTCATGCACAGTTTCAGTGCCGCCTCTCTCACGCTGCCCTTGACATCGTCCAGTACCTTGAGAGCATTGGTCCAGATATCTCGGTAGTACTTCTCATATTGAGGAAACGGCCTGCCCTGTATGAGGTCAGAAATGGCAGCACAGCTAGCCTCTCTGACGCGCCATTCCTTGCCCAATATACTTTTGAGAAGGTCCTGCACGATGGCGTCAAAGTGAGCCTCGATGGTTGCGTTGGAATCCTTGACTAAAGCTTTCCAGATATCGTCCATTGAGCGCTGGACGTTGCCGTTGGGATCGAACCGGTATCTGTATAATTTGGGGTACAACTTAGGATCGACTTCTGACTCAGAGAGGATGTTGCTGAGCCCGAAGCGGCCAAACGCGGACCGGGTTGACCACGTGGCGGCATTGGCAGCCAAAGACATGAATTTGTAGACGAGACGTTGATCGCCCACCTCGTTGGCGAGACTGACAATGTCCTTGTAGGACGTGACCGAGCCGCCCTCGCCGGTAGGCAGCGCACCGGGCTCGAACAATTCGGTATCTTGTTCTACTTTAAGCTGCGTTGCGTTGCCCGTGAACGCTGACACAAGATCTTTGACCAGAGCAGCCTTGAGACCTGCATCACCTCGGTCATAGACTAACGACAAGCCGCGCGAAGCGGTCTCTTGTACAAGCTCGTCTCTGGCGCTTAAGAGTCTCATGAAGGCCGCCTGGGCCTCTCGAAGCCGGTCCTGCACTTGGCTGAGGTGGGAACCGAACTGCACCATGGAAAAGAGCCAGATTCCAGAGGCTTTCAGGAGCGCAGGCTTGGTCGCCTTGCAATCCTGTAATAGCTTCTGGATAACCTGGTCCACCCAATCGGCACGTGCGGTGGTACGAAATGTGACGCCCCTGGCTTCAACGTCCATTTTAAGCTTCACACTGTTCGAATCCCACCTTGCCACGGCCGAAGTGATGGCATCTCCTACCGTGAACTGGACCTCTACTCGTTTGATTTCGTGAAGTGAAAAGAGATGCTTCAGTATTTCACCAAGGCTACCAGGGAAAGAATCGGTAGTGGTACTGTCCGCGACAGTATCTTGCTCCAAGCCCATAGCTAGGCTCCCCAAAGCACCAATTGCTCTCTCATTCGCCTTTTTGGCATCTGAAGCTAGCTTATTAACAATCTTGTCTACAGAGAAGTCCCCTCCTTCTGTAGATGGAATGGCCAACTTGGCCATCCATAATTGTGAAAAGGTTTCCAACGCTGCTTCGTTGAGGGACGCAGGCACGCCGTCTTTCAATAAGAAGTTGTAAGGGTACTCCGTCGGTTCAGGGAATGTTCTGTCATAGTATACTGATCGGGACAAGAGATGGCCGAAAGCAAGTAAGGCGCCTTCAGCAGCGTTCGCTTCCGCACCAATGGCAGATTCGGCGTTAGCAAACAGAGCAATCAAAGTCATGATCCAGTTTCCAACAGATTCGGAGCTGTTTGAAGGATGCGCGACAAGGATACCGAACGCCTTGGCAGCAAGTGATCGGATCTCCTTGTTATTGGACTTGATCAGCGGTAATAAATTGGTGCTGACATCCGTTAGATAGCCAACGGGACCACCAGGCGTCCATGCAGCGACCTGAACAAAGCAGCGAAGGCATTCTTCCACTATGGGAGACCCCTTAATGAACGCACCGCTGAGACATGTTCTCAGGTAGTACACGAGGTATGCACTATCGACAGAACGCAAATAAGCACGAACTTTATCTCTCGTGTCTATGTCCGTTGTGATTTGCGCATCGAGGATTTGTATCCAGTCCGGTTTGACCTCGAAATCGCCAAGAGCTGTGAGAAGCATCATTTGCTTGATGTACCGGAGTGTTACTGGAAAGGCCAGAATTCTTGTTCCTTGGAAATTCCGAAATACGGGACTATCTGGAAGATTTCCGTTGTGGCTACGGCCCCCTTGCTGGAGGTCCACCTCTGGGTGTATGTGGGAGTCAAACAGAGTCATCGTCAATTCCTTCCAATCGGGCAGCTGAGGCGTTATTTCCATGTGCGCGTAGTATGTCCATGGATCAAGGCCTTTGTGGCCTTGCTCGATGACATCATTTCGTTCGTTCTGCCGCCCTGCGATGGCCAAGATATCGATCCATCGCCCGACGACATCTGAAAAGGGCAGACATTGGTTAGCCCACTTCACGGCAGCATGCCTCGTACTGCGCACTGCAGGAGGCTCGTCGGATAACGCCATATATGACAAAAGCATACGCTTCAGTTCATCATTCTCTCCACCAATACTAGCGGGAATGGCTGCGGTCAGACTGGAGAGTGCACCGTCGATATTGACTACAGCCTCAGCTGTGTTATCCTCTGACAGGGAGCGAAAAAGCCATGCGCCTAAATCAAAGCGTTCCTCAAATGGCATATCGGCACTCCTCGCTACCATGCCAATGGTATCGTAAGCTCTAGAGCGCAACGCGTCGTCGTCCTTCGATGTCTGCGCCGGGACTGGCCATCCTTGGCCTTCTATATAGGACCGCATGGCCTTGATTAGAGGCGTTCCAATGGTGAAATTGGACTTTGAAGGACCTATTTGCGCCACCCAAGATAGGAATTGAAACAGAGATTTGTGCAATTTGGTTTTCTCCAAGGCACTTGCTGGTTGCATGGAGCTCTGTGGCAAAAAGTCAAGATTCACAACGGCCATTATGCTGTCTGACATGGTTGTTGCAAGTGTTGATCTCGATAGGACAGCAAGGATGCGAGCACGATAAGGTGCCGGAAGTTGCGAATGTGCAAGATACAGACGATTGACGAGCGACTCGTCCTCGAGAGACACAGTGCTCCGTTTGAGGATCTCCTCAGCCGTAGATGATACTCTGTTGTCGACACCGGAAGCAGCATATAGAGCTGGCAGAAAACGTTCTTCGTCCTTGAACGCACCACTGGCCAGCAAGGTTATGATCTTTAATTTAAGCTCCGTGATCCTATTGAAGATTTTGTCAATCTCTGGAGAATCAACGGGGAACATCGCGAGCTCCGTGGAGGATAGCGCTGGATTTGCCTGACCCAGCGGCGAGATTACCGCCGGCATACGTAGGCGAAGAAAGATGCCAAGGTTCCTGGCCAGATACTGAGCATCAGCGTCGTCTGTCAGGCCAAGAGAGGACCTAAAAGCTTCATCCTCAGTACTTCCCCGAGGAGGAATTCGGACGTCAAGCAGAAGTCTCAGGATGATGTGAAACATGAGTGCAGCTCTCGGCTGACCCTCATCCTTAGCAAAGCCCGCCAAGGCAATCGAAATAAGATCTCTTTTGTCATCTATGTCTAACCTGTCCAGGCTATGCATGACAAAAGACAAGTCTAGTTGCTTGATAATAAGCGAGTCATTGGATTTGTATTGTTGTAGGAGGGCCTTGACGGGTAGTACAATCCTTTGAGGTTTATATCAAGGTCAGTAGCTGGCTGGATGATTCCTGTTTTTGGACTGAAGTCGGAAGAAAAAAAAACCTCAAGAAAATAAGGAAACCTTGAGGATATTCTCTGCAAAAAGACGTACTCTGGAGGTTGTATGAAAGTTTTTAGCCGAGCAAGAATCTGGATGATCTGTCTACCAGTCAACCTCCACTCTTCACGCATCTAGAGCACGATGCTGAGCTAAAATCCTTACTCTTGCTCTGACCGAAGCGTGTTCACTCGCTGCCTTGAGTATGAGCGGCGCCAAGTACCGTTGGAGCAGTTGGTGGAGCTTGTCCTCCTTGTTGGCCACTCCCAGTATCTTGAACTCTACGCTCTCCACCAGTTGCAGCTCACGCTGCTCAGTTGATGGAGGCGCTGACATGGCGAAGGCGCGGCAGAGCTGTTGAAAGGTTCCGAGAGTTCATGGACTGAATTGGCGACGAACAAGATGGCGTTGCGAATCAAGTGCAGATTCAGAAATCGGAAAAGACCTAGCTACTTGCAATATAATTTAGGTACGATAGGCAACCTTGACTGACGACGATGTCCCACGGGGCATGACGTGCCTGCGGGTGGTGCGGCGCCAACGGCCAGTATGGGTAGTTGGGCGAAAGTTGCCGCCACATCATGACTAAGCAGACTCCGTAGACGGTAGGACACAAAAATCACAGCGGCGATCAGGAATTCTCAGTGCTCAAACTTGAGAAATCCTCCACTTGTATTGACGTCGGACGATCACGATTCACTACAAATACCTGCCCATCAATGATCATCAACAACTCCTGATGTCAATCAATGGCTTTGTCGTCTCATTTAATCCCACGCAGGGTCTGAACACATGCAATTACAATTGGCTGTACCTTTGACTGCTGCTTCTCTCCTCTGCGAATGCATCAGAGAACGTCCTGGAATAGGTACCTGCGTCGAAACCAGCGTGTTACCCTGAGACCCTCCGGTGAACACTGAAACACGGTGCTATATACCATATGTACTTATTAAACATGAATATGTGCAGGAGAGCCCCAGACTCGCGGGGGCGGTATTAGACTTCTTCATTTGTTGTTATAGGGTGGACGACTCGCCAGTCGCTACAATGTTTTCATCAACGAGCTTCAATCAACGTTGTACTCTGTACGGAGTACACTTGTCACTTAAAACTTAGAAGCCCGTTGGAGTCCTGGGCAGCTGGGCTACACCGTAGACCAATTGTAGTTCTCACCAAACGAATAGGCATGTTGAATTGTTGATGGTATGGAGTTCCTCCGTACGGAGTACAGAGAGGTATACTGTGCGTACTTGCCAGCGACCACACTGTACATCAACCAAGCCAAGCCATGCAGGTGTTGATGGAGCGTCATGCAAGGGCAAGTGGCGGGCGAGACGCGAAGATATGTACTTTGTAAAACGGGAAGACAATTGTACGCGCCAGCGGTGATCTCAAAACAAACCAAGTTAACCAACCCATAGGCTATAGCTAAGGCGCTAGGATGCAGGTTGCAAAGTTGCAAACTCACTCCCCCAGTCCCCTGTACTGGAGTCTGGGCCACTTCTCGGTCTAGTTTCTGGCGGCAGATCCAGCGATAAGATCCAGCAGCCGATGGGAGAAGCGCCGGGAGTCGGGACATGGGATCCTTCTCGGCCTTTGCAGGCGCCCTTGTCAGGTACGGGCGTACGGCACAGAGGATCTACGGACTAGGTACGGAGCAGGTATGTATGTAGGTATGTATGTACAAAAGAGAGGAGGAGGCTGTCGACTTCTGTTGCGCGAACTGAACATCGCTTCAGACGCTTCTGGGAATCCAAGGGCCCGGCGAAAGCGGAGATCGGCGGGCTATACTGGGCAACAGCTTGGCCTTTGAGTTCCAGGCAATGTTGAAGTATGTACGACTACGGAGGTACATAAATACCTAATATCCTACGCACACGAATTATTCCTAGACATTGTCGCGCCCTAGTCTATCGCGTATCGTCATTCCTTCGCAACGCCCTCTGAGAGCCTAGGAGAAGTGGATTCGGCTATGCCAATATCGCACCCTCCAGGCTCCATGTTCATGTGCTGAGGCCAATTAACCAGTCAGATGCGAGGAGAAAGAATGACATTGCTGCGATCCTTGCAGGATGAAGGTGCGTCTTGTAAGTTGTACCTACTGTGGCCCGTGGGAAGGGCCAGCATTTCGGGTACATATGTACATGTACATACTCCGTGCCAGTGCATGTAGGTACTTCGTACATAGTTGGCATGTAATGTGACCTTGCCATTGTGGCTGGCCGGTGCATCAAGTCCTCTTATTATTTTCCTTTTCTTGCGGCCTCGCACACAGGACAAATAAAATAAGCTTTGCGAGCGTGAGCCGTCTTACATGGCAGGTTCCCGCCAACAATCCTTTACGACTCTGGACGGGATGATGAAGCCTTGAAAGTTGAAGGTATGCGTACTCCGTAAACTGTGTGCACAACCATGTTCAAAGTCAAAGACCGGAAGCGGACGTGGGTATAGCCGGCTCGCTTGCTTATGCACGGAACAGATGTACCGTACATACCTACCTATGTACATGTACTGTGCTCCGTGTAATGCAAATCAACCGGTTTACCTACCTACGGAGATTCGGTCTCGTTCGGCCGGAACAATCGCTTCGGTCGCATTGAGGTACAATTGGGTACAATTTGAATCAGATAATCTGATTGTCTCGTTTCCACCAAGATTGGGGCTCACGTCCCGAATGTCGGCGATGCAGCCTTCCTCCAGTGGTCGCGACTCGCCTGTGTGTGGCATTGTGTGGCCTGAGCCAGAAGATGCCGCCATCCATCCTCTTGACGCCGGACGGATGCGGCAGCACGGCGCAGCAACAGGACCAGGACGGGTCGCAGTCTCGTGCTTGGAGTTGCATGGAAGCATTCCGTTGAGGTCGTCGCTGCGATGGATTCCTTGGTGGCTGTGTTGCATATCACTCACGCCCAGTAGTAAGTACTGACAAGCGTAGCAACCGGCAGTTTGGCGTTTCTCGCCCTACTCCGACGTCCATTCACACGCCCTCCTGGTTGACTGGTTCACTCCCGAAATATATGGTATGTACCCAAGATTGAAGTAGGTATGTACCTACTGTAGCCTGTAGGCAGGTATGTTACTCCGTAATAAAAAGCAGCTTGGGATTCCAGCGCGCGTTTCGCACAAGACTTGGCATCGACCAAAGTATGTACATACATGTATGTATGTACTGGATACATGGGTACACGCATGGGGCACTCGGTACTTTGCCTGGACTCTGGAGTCTGGAGTCTGGAGAGGTGACCCGGGCGTCCCCCTGTAGACTATCATAGTTCCCCCAAAAATGCACAACACGCGTTGAGCGTCGCCCTCTTCCCGCCGTCGGGTGTGTCGGTTTTCTCGTTTTCTCGTGGCAGAAGCCGACAGAAGATCGAAGCCGGGCCATGATGGGCCCATGATCCAAAACCCCATCATCGGTACCACTGACCAGTCTCAGGTACCTGGGCCAAGATGACAAGGTCCAATCCGGATCGAGGGCCCACGCACACGCACACCCGGCACACACAGTGCTGCCTCTTTGCTAAGCCCGGTCGGCTTCGTCCAAGGAAAAAAAAGCTCGCCTTTCGTGCCCGCCCTGCTGCGTCTCGATTTTTCACTTCCTCACCTCACGTCCCCATTTACCTCTTCCACTTACTCTCTTCCTTTGCGCGTGTTTCGGACATTGGCTCAGAGTTTCGGTTGTTTTTGCCGGCGCCTAAAAGTAAGTAGTTTTCCATATTTCCTCATTGCACTCGCCACTCCGATGATATTGGCTTTTTGGCTCCCGGACGACGTGGCCGCCGCGCACGCAAGCTCGATCTTCGATCGCATTCTCGACAACTCGTGACCACGACGAACTCGACACTGCCAGCCAAGTCCAACTGCTCGACGGGAGCTTATCGCCGCGCTCACCAGTCAGCTCGAGCCGTTAGTTTCGGTGTCCGTGCTTGAAACTTTCGCTTCTTTCTACTTGCTGCAAATAATTTTGGTCTGGGTCAATCTCGACATGTCTGTCGCTCCGCTTCAGCTGTCGCTGATAATCACCAAGTGGGAGTGAGCACAAGTTGCCTGCTTGCCAGCTGCTTCGGCACGTTGAGATCTCACATCATTCTGCACAAGCTGATGATGGGAGGGGACGTCTGCCGCAATCCGTTTGGTCAATGCGGCTGGCTGGGTCAAAAACTGGTCACGCAGCGGCGTGAGCATACTTGCCTGCCTCGATCCTTATGGAAACTTGCGCTGGAGTTGGAACATCGCAGCATCATCACAACACGCTCTGCACATTTGCTGTCGCGATTGATGCAGGTTGATCTTGCTTCAATTGTTTGTCAGTTGATCACAACGTCAAGGACGAATTGGCAAAACGTCTCACCAACCACCCGTCGTCCGAGCACTAAAGCCATATTGAGAAACTGGACACTCCCGGCTTCAAGACATTACAACTGCTTCAATGCTGATCAGATAGCACAGGTTTCTGTTGATTTCGAGAGCGTTTTCAGTGTTTTATCACGATCCCTCGGAATTATCGATAGGACTTACGTTTGTTCACGATCTCTTTTTCGGACGATTAGCACCCTGCCTTTTGACGCACGAGTCAATTGTTTTGACCATTCGACGTATTGCGGACTATTCTAGCGTTCCCTTGAGAAAGTTTTCACCTAGCGTGGCGGCGTCTTGAGATTCTTGTCTTCAAGTCTACATTAGGAGTCTCTGTATTGGTCTGGATACCGACTTTCTCGACTCGTTTTCGGTTTCCGTTACGATTCGACGAATATATATCCATTGGACAGATCGTCTCATCTCGAGAACTTCTGGTAAGTCTGGCTGAGCCAATGAAGCGTAATTGTTCCACCGGCCATTTCGGTTGAGCTGGCGTCTCCATCTTTTGTTGGCTGACCAGAACAATAGGATCCCGCGATTGGTTTCTGCAGATCTTGCACGATTTCTGATTCAGTCTGCCATCTGTGAGTTCAACAAAAAATAGCAACGGACTGACGCACTCACTGACCGCCACGCAGTTGCGTCTTCTAACACGCCTGAACTTGTTCGTTCTCATCTGTCACAGTTGCGTGTTCATGTGAAGGTGGCTGGCTGACCTCTTGACAGCTTTTACGTCCATTTTATTTTACGAAAATGTCTTTCCCCAACGGAACCCCCCCTGCGCCTGACATGGCCGTTGTGCCCTCCCCGTCTGGCGTTGTCGGCGACCAGGCAAAGACGACTCTTTGGTAAGATGATATCAGAATAGTTGAAAATGTTTGCAAGTGGGCATAACTGACATCGTGTTCAAGGATGGGCGAGCTCGAGCCTTGGATGGACGAGAACTTCATCAAGGGCGTCTTCGTTTCTGCCTCTGGCGAGACAGTCAACGTCAAGGTGATCCGTGACAAAACTTCTGGGTACGGTCCATGGCAGGAGCTCATGGAGTCATGAGGAAAGAGCAAATCCGGGGGCTTTCATCCTGCTAACCATGAATCTATGACAGAAATGCCGGTTACTGCTTCGTTGAGTTCTCCTCCCCCGAAGCTGCCACCAAGGCATTGGGTCTCAATGGAACTTCGGTCCCGAACAGTTCTCGTCAGTTTAAACTTAACTGGGCCTCTGGCGGTGGACTTGTTGACCGACGGTAAGTCACCATCATCGATCCCCCACGAAGAGCTATCCTCTGATACTGCTCTATTGTCTTCCAAGCACCCACCACATGGGCCCCAAGACTGACGGAATACTCTCGAGCGGCAGTGACGATCGTGGCCCTGAGTATAGCATCTTCGTTGGCGACCTGGGTCCCGAAGTCAACGAATACGTCTTGGTGTCACTGTTCCAGGCCCGGTTCCCGTCTTGCAAGTCCGCCAAGATCATGACGGATGCCATGTCTGGCCAGAGCCGAGGCTATGGCTTTGTGCGATTTTCCGATGAGAACGACCAGCAGCGAGCTTTGGTCGAGATGCAGGGTGTTTACTGCGGCAACAGACCTATGAGAATCTCTACCGCTACGCCCAAGAATCGGTAAGCGATGGCGAGGACCTCCCACCCCCCGCAGCGCGGCGCTTGTCCAATTTCAAACAAGTAAAAGTTCCCAGGGCAAGGTTGCTGACTTCTGTGTTCCGAATCGTAGCGGTAATCAAGCATTTGGCGGCCACGGAGCCCACCACGCCGGTGGTCCTATGATGGGTGCCGTCCATCAACAGCCCATGTGGGGAGCTGCTGCTGCTATGCAGGGCGGATTTCCCTACGGCGGTTATAACCCGGCCACTCAAATGAACCAGTTCACTGACCCTAACAACACCACCGTATTTGTCGGCGGGTTGTCTGGCTACGTTACTGAGGATGAGCTCCGGTCGTTCTTCCAGGGCTTTGGTGAAATCACCTACGTCAAGATTCCTCCTGGCAAGGGATGTGGCTTCGTGCAGTTCGTTCACCGCCACGCTGCTGAGATGGCCATTAATCAGATGCAAGGATATCCAATTGGCAATTCTCGTGTCCGATTGAGCTGGGGTCGATCACAGAACAACTCTGGTGTTGGTACCCCCTATCGTCCTGCCCCCCCTCCTCCTCACTACATGGGCATGCCCAATCACGGACCTGGTCCTTATGGCCCTCAGCACTTTGGCGGTCATGCTCCAGGCCCCCAGGGTCCTCCCGGTCCTCCCGGGCCCCCTGGACCTGTCGTGCCTCCTCAGGTGAGTGCATAGACGGACAGTTTCCATTTTGAGTATTCGCTTTTGAGCTGTTTGCACACTTGCTAACCGCACCGTCAGTAAGATGTGACGAAATAACAATGTTTTGAAACACAACCAAGAAATCGGGTTGCTATTTTGCTCAAATTCGACCTACCGAAACGGACAGAGAAAAGCGGTAGGAGGGCAAAATTGAGCAACATCCACAGCCTGGAAGGAGAAGCAGAAGGAAAAAATAAGATGAAAATCCAAGGCCCAAACAAAGCTCAGGCACAGGCACTTCTGCAGAGCTCTATATCAATTTTCTTGCTTTCTTGCGGCAGCCGTTCGGAAAGGCTTTGCCTACTTAGGGAGACGTTGGGGCGTCGGGGCTGATTTATCTCGTGTCGGCATTATCCGGCCGTCTAGCGTTTTTTTTTTGTTCAAAGAAATCACTGCTGTCTATTTGATACTATGACACGATTCGCTCGCCGATTTCCTTGAGTCTCGATAAGAAGAAAGAAGTTACGACTTGACGTTGGAGATTTTAGTCTTCTGGCCTTCCGGTCATCCGGGAGAAGATGTTGATAGTCAAAATGTGAATTACTTGCTTTACTTTTCAGACTTGTTGCCTCCCCCTTTTCCTTGCTGTGCTTGCTCCGTAGTGCGTTTCGACGACGATGTCGTTGTATTTTTAGTACCGGCATCTTTGGGGAAGTGAAATTTATGCTCAACAAGTGCAATGTGGGCGTTTCAGTGATGATGGTACAGTGGTAAGTGGGTGGTCGTGGTAGATTGTCTGGTCGTTTTGAGTTATTTGCTGGTGCGTATGGATTTACATCCTACGTTTATACCTCTGACTTACAGTACCTCGTTCCTGTATAGCTGCGCTGTCACGATTTGCCCGCCTTTCTTTGTACGTGCATCTTGACCTTTTTTTAGAAGAGGAAAAAAAACGTGCCTCGATGTTACATTTCCGCAGGTCTTGCTCTCCTCTGTTGTATTATATACAGATAGAAGGTAACAAACATGAAAATGGCAAAGACGTGGACTGCGAAACGAAAGATGGAAGACGAGGGCAAAGTGGAACAACTTACAAGGTGGAAGATAAAAGGAGAAAGGAGAGGGACACCAAGTTATGTTGTGAATACATACACAAGACGGCTTCTTGGCATTGAAACACAATATGTACATTATCTGGGCATCCCCAAAAGCAGCCCATGTTCGCTGACAGACCTTGGTAACAAATCTTGTCGTCCATTGCGCTTAAGTCGTTCTGATCATAATTCTCAAGCAGCTTGTTTCCACTTCGACATAGGTACCTACTTCAATCTCTGTTGTTGCTTGACCTCTCTACATCTCAATGAGTATGACTGTTACTCAAAGGTCTTGACGCTTGAATCTATTGAAATGTTGCTTCCCAAAAACCCTGATCTTGAAGCCTGGGACAAAACAATGACGCGACATCGTCACCTTGAATCCATGAATTGATCAAGCACGTGACAGCTCCGACTGCCGAGCGCCAACGAGTCAACGACGACAACTCCAGGAGTGCAGAGTGAGTCCAGAGTCAGACGCGTTCAACGAAACACGTCCATCCCCATCAACACTGCGTCTACGGTCTACTACCCAAACCATCAATTCATCCGTTCATCAATCAAAATCAAGTTCATGCGGAGGATCTACCAAAATCCTGTGACCGTGGTGCGGCACTTCGGCCCTCGCGCGTTCTTTAATATACGTACATGCATACTCACGGCCAATCTCCACGGGCCCGAGATCAGAGATAACCCCGAGCCCGGTCAGTATTGAGCAGCCGAACGATAGATCGGCCGAACCTGATTGCCCGGGTCGTTTATCTCGAAGTCAGCGACTTGATCCTCGCTTTTGATATTCCACGGTGTAACACGTGGCCGACATAGTTACCAAAAACATGTGCCCTCACTTTTGGTAAGTATGTCAGCCACGTCTGTACGGTTGAGTACCAAAAGCGAGTATTCAACTCCTTGACATTCAGATGAAAGACCCGGCCCATCGTTCGATTGCTGACCTGGCTCGAGGTTGTCTCTGACTCGGGCCAGTTTGGGTTGGCGAACCAGAACGTAGGAGGGCTGAAGTGCCGCACCACGGTCATGGCATTCATTCTGTATACCTACCTATGCTGCGCATGTACCGATCAAAAGACGGTGGCAGGATGATCCGGCGGTTGGGAGTCTCTCGGATGGCGTCGGCGCGGATATCTTCCTCCGCATTAGTCACCCTATCGAGTCGAGTCGAGTCGAGTCGTCTCACAGGCCGCAAACGTGTCGGGCACGTACTGTTAACAGACTGCGGGCGAGGTGAAGGACGGACGTTTACTTGGCCTTACCGTCGATTCACCGATACCCTCGATTCTCGACACAGACTCCATACCGCATGTACCATGTCATCATGCTGGCAAGTTGTGTCAAGAAGGCTGTGAAAGCACTTTCCAGTGTCATTCATGTACATATTAGTATTACACGCTTGTTATCCATACATCATACGCTTGTTATCTGTTTATTTTACTACGCTGTTGTAAAAGGACGGCAACACACCTCAAGCTGCGTAACCCTGAAGCCGTGCTCACTTCATGCGTGATGCGACAGCTTGTTCCGTCCCAGCCACTGTGCTCGGAGAGCGCTGAAGGTTGAATTCTCGTTGGCCCAGCGTCCGCCGTCGAATTGAGGGTGGGCGGGAGAGTCGATATACATAAGTGCTGGGGGATATTTCAGAGTAAGGGCACGCTGATACCCGAGGTTTGGAACCAGTTCTTGTTTGTGATAAAGGCATCAGAATTACGGCCCCTTTTGACTGGCGAGGCTTCAAACGGCAGGCGTGTTTGTGAGTTTACTTATTAGGCCAAGGTAGTAATCGAGATGAGCACGGCACTAATTGGGCTTCGTACACATACTAGAATTACTACAAGTTGCAGAGGATGTAAATAGTTGATCGTTGTTCTGCCGTCATGGTCGCTGGCTGAAATGCACAATCGTCTTGCTCATGAGCTAGATGGTTTTGAACAACATAAAACATACATCGTGAGAACGCCTATCCAAATGTTGATATAAACAAAACAAAAAAAGAACAAAAAGATCTATCATCCTTCGACGTCACATTCTTCGCTATTTTCACCGCTCCCTTCCCGTTGCCCATCAAATCGCCCATAATTCTAGGTTTGCTTCCTTCCATCCAGGGTATTGCTCCGCATTATGTACTATCAACGTGCATTCTTGGTTTTAATTTCCCATCATCAATCTATTCCCCCTACCAGCCGCGGCCGGCAAGCTTCTCTTCGGGCTTCATGCTGCCGCAGTTGATACCGACCATGGCCTCACCGAGACCCGTGCTGGCCTCGGCAATAACCTTGGCATCGCGGAAGTGAGTGGTGGCCTGGACAATGGCCTTGGCACGCTTGGCAGGATCGCCCGACTTAAAGATGCCGCTGCCGACAAAGACACCGTCGCAGCCCAACTGCATCATGAGGGCGGCATCAGCGGGCGTGGCAACACCACCAGCAGCAAAGTTGACGACGGGCAGGCGGCCCAGCTCGGCGGTCTGCAGGAGAAGCGCGGTATCAACCTCGAGCTTGCGGGCCATCTCACGGATGCGAACAATGCCACCCTCGGCGAGCGCAGCCTTGGCCGCGGCGATCTGGCTATTCACCGTCTTCATGTGACGAACAGCCTCGACGACATCGCCCGTGCCAGCCTCGCCCTTGGTACGGATCATGGCAGCGCCCTCAGCAATGCGGCGCAACGCCTCCCCGAGGTTGCGGCAACCGCAAACAAAAGGCACGCTGAAGACACTCTTCTCGACGTGGCTCTCGTCGTCGGCGGGGGTCAGGACTTCGCTCTCATCAATATAGTCGACTCCGAGGGACTCGAGAACCTGGCATTCGACGAAGTGGCCGATACGAGCCTTGGCCATGACGGGAATGGTGACGGCGGCTTGGATTTCCTTGATCATGCCGGGGTCAGACATGCGGGCGACGCCGCCGTCCTTTCGAATGTCGGCGGGAACTCGCTCAAGAGCCATAACGGCGCAGGCACCGGCCTCCTCGGCAATACGGGCCTGCTCAGCTGAAACGACGTCCATGATAACGCCGCCCTTGAGCATCTGCGCCAGCCCCGCCTTGACAGTGAAACTCGACTTGTTGGCGTCATTGCCGTTGGCGGCCGGAGCGGCGGCAGCAGTGTCGTTGGCCATTGTGTAGGAAAGTTGTTGGGTGGAGGATCGTGAGACTCGAGGCTCGATGGGCTGAAGGGCTGGAGTCAGAGGCTGGGATTCGAGTCGAATAGCATAAAAGTAGATTGGTAAATGTAGACAGGGAGTAGGTGACGCGAGGTACTTACCAAAAGGTCGTGGAGGAAGCAGAGAAGATATACAGCAAAGATATAGAAGAGGTATGAAAAGATTAATCCGGCGACGACGCGGACTAAATCTCGCCTTCACCTTTTCAATGGAGGGGTCGAATGCAGCTAGGCTTGTGGAGGGGGCGCCATGCATGCAGGACCCAAGACGTCAATGCCGGCTGCGAGCGGGGCGTCGCGACTTTGCGTGAGTCGAGTGAGTCGAGTCAATCCGCGAGCGACAACGGAGACTCCGGCCACAGCCTCGTGCCACGATTTGACGCCGCTTTCTTTAAATTCTAATGGCTTCCATTGGCACCGAATTGGCGGGTGCTGCCCAGTGACAAGGCTGGGGAAGAAGGATGGGAAGAAGGAAAGGAACAACCAATAAAGGGAAGGACCAAAAGAGTAGGAACCAATGAGAGGAAGACCCAAGAATGAGAACCGGAAGACCCTTTGGTGGACCCGAGCAGTGCCGGCCACGAGACATCATCACGCGACAACGACAAGCAACACGCGAATAGTAGCACACACCCACAGTACCGTAGCTTGGTCAAGCGGACAGGAGCACATGTACATCTCGAATCTCGCTGACTTTTGCCTCGAATACCTACCTACCTTGAGACTCTTCCGCAGGAGCAGTAAAGCCCATGTATGATGTGCCGAGACTCATCGGTGGGTTAGTGCGCAGAGCACTTACAAGTTACTCCGCATGTATTCGCCGGGAATTCCCGCTGCGACTTCTGTCCCGAAAGACATCGTCATTCATCTGGAGGCGGCATCACGTACCGAATCCAAACGGTCGCAGTCCGCGCCTTTTCCCTTTCGAGATGCTCCGCCGCGTGGTGCAGGTCGCGGCTACACAAGGCTTTGATCCTTGCATTGGCGACGCCAAGTGGCGGGTTCTTGCGGCTGAGAATGCAGGGACTTCCTGTTTGAGACGTGGGCGTGGCGGTGGTGTGGCGGCGAAGACGAGGCTGTACTTCTGGATGCTTCAATTGGGTTCACACGAGTATTCAAATGACATTTGACGCTTTGAGCCGTTGGAGACCAGGAAACAGGGTCCATCTGTGCCATTGTGTGCATCTACATATCTATATACATACATACGGAGTACCTACCTACGTTGTTAACTTGTTATAGCTGCGCGATGCACACGCCTTTTGCGACTCACAGAGTCACAGGCAGCAAGGCTACAGCAGCTCCACACCTGCAGCGCCGAAGGCGGCCCCGCCGTTGGTCGCCTTGCCCGATTCTCGCCGTCTTCAAGGCCTCGCCGAATTGCTATAGAGCAGCGGCGTGGTCGTATTATTGAAGTTTGCACGTCAGTAGAAAAACAATTTCACGCCGTCTTTTCCTCTCCTACCGCTAGATCTCTACCTCCTCGGACAATACAGCGGCACACGCGGTATCGGCGACAGCAGACGGTACACAGAAGGTACGAACGGTAACCGCCATGAGTCTTATCACGATCGGTGTCTTGGCCCTCCAGGGGGGCTTCATCGAGCACATCAACTTGGTGCGCGCCGCCGCCGCGCAACTACACCTCGACGTCACAACATTGGAGGTGCGCACCGCCGAGGAATTAGCCCGATGTGATGGCCTCATTATTCCCGGCGGCGAAAGCACTACCATTTCATTTGTGGCCGCGCAATCGGGCTTGCTGGAGCCGCTGCGTGACTATGTCAAGTAGGTGGTTTAGGATTCCAATTCACACAATCTCACAATCAAGCCTCGAACTGGCCCTCTTCTTCTCTCTAACACACTGCTTGGAATAGAACGCAGAAACGGCCCGTCTGGGGTACCTGCGCGGGTCTGATCCTGCTATCAAATGAGGCGAATGCGACCAAGAAGAATGGTCAGGAGCTCATCGGCGGATTGGGCGTCCGGGTGCACCGCAATCACTTTGGTCGCCAGATTGAGAGCTTCGAGGCTGGTATGGATCTACCGTTTCTTGGGGAGGGAAGCTCACCTTTTCCGGGCGTTTTTATTCGGGCTCCTGTTGTGGAGGAGATCTTGTCAACATCAGGGTCAGGATCAGATGTTGAAGTGCTGGCCAAGCTGCCAGGCCGGGTCGACAGGATGAAGGCAGGCGTGTCACAAGCAAACACCAGCAACGACGCGGGGGACATAATCGCCGTGAGGCAGGGCAATATCTTGGGAACGAGCTTCCACCCCGAGCTGACCAACGATGCGCGCATTCACGCATGGTGGTTGAAGAGTATTAGAGCCAGACAATAGGACACTAATTATATTCCTCTTTTCCAGCTCGAATTTCTGTCAAGAAGGAACATGGTTGATCATCGCTGTGAGTCTTGACACAACGTCGTTTCTCGCTTGTGGCAGCAACCTCTCGTCTACACAATGTTGATAGGTTCGTCAACAGCTTTTGTAGATTGCCTCACATTGCTGTCTGCGGATCGCAGCCGCCATTGGTCTATACAGGGAGTTGCGTCTTTCCTGAGCCGTCGTCTATCTTCCCAACACACTTGACGCATTCGATATTTTCCTGCAGCCATGTCATCAGCGACCCTCATCCAGTCTTCTTCTTTTTTCTTTCGTCAATTCCGTCTTCCTCTCCAAGAAGACGGATCGATCGGCAGCACACGTGCACATGTCGCCAATGGATCGGACCCCCAAAACCGCGGCCCGTACCTTTTTTTGGTCCCCCCGTCGCACCCTCACCCGGACTAACCGAGACAAACATACCGGTATCTAAACACCGCTGGCGTCATAAGAACCCATTACTAAAGATCTGGTTTATCCAGCCCTCCGTCGACTCACCCGATGCGCCGCTTTACAAGTACTTGGGACAAGATCCAGGAACAGAAATGCCTCATCGTGAACTCCGCGCTCGCGCTGGCTGCGGACGCGACATTGAGATTAAAAGTGCAGTGGATCGTCCGGACTCTTCCCCAGATAAGAATTCCCCGCGGCGGGCATCCCTTGGGCCTTGTTTGGCCAGACTTCGGTACCCGGCCGAACCCTTCCTGAATGCCTCACGCGATTTCCATGGACAAGCGCCTAGGTGGCCAGTTTGCCAGGGTGACAGGGTCATACGAGGTACATCGCCCGTCGCGATCAAAGTAGGTAGATTTCTGCGCTTGCGTCGGCTGAGCCTGCATCACGTTTGCGTCGCCGCGACGGGGAGTTTCTTATTGTGAAGTCTAAGATCCAAAAGATTCTCGGGATTACACAAGCCCTTACTGAACAATTGGTACCTTACCGCGTGTTTATGCCGTTCGCGAACTAGGTGCATATACATGTACTGTGACGAGCCATGCATTGAACCGGAGCCAGGTCTCAGAGAAGGAAACCCGGGGAAGAGCATCCCAGGCTCCCCTTTTGAAGGGTGGCACTGATGGGAAAAATATCCCCGAGGCGATCGCGCGATCGTGGGCTGAATGCGGGCTCGTGGCATCAATGCCGCAGTAGGTTTGATCGAGTGATGTTCCCGTGTTGCGTGTTATTCTCCCATCGTAATCTTCCCGTCGTGGTGGATTCGTATGTTCAGTGTGGCGTGTTCCCGGCATTGGCGCTGCGCACGAAAGGAGTTTTCTCCCACGTATATACTCCGTACAATGAGATTTTCTTGACAAAGTCATCATGGGGCGGGATGCGCATGGATCTTTGGCATGTTGTCGGATGTGATTCCGCATAGATGGATCACGTTGTGCCGCTGGGCCTGAATAGGCATCCCGCTTTGATTGTTCCCGTTACCTTACCCAACCCATATATACATACTTGTGGAACAACGTGTTCACTGTATGACTAGGTACCAAGGTAGTTATGCATGTCATTATGTCTCCAAAAGCTTTGAAAGCGTGTGGTGTCATGGAGCGAGGCGAAATATGTAAGAGAGAAAAGAAGCCACGCGGGAGAGGGAGTATGAAATAATGCAGTACGGAGTACATTCACAGCAAACAATCGCCTTCCAACAATTGACCGCCCGACTCAACGCACACTCGTTTTCTTATTTCCTTTCCAGAAAACAGAAAAAGATGGGTATGGCATACATGCGCCGGAAATTTTGAGTCAAAGACTGTACAGTGTAGACACGCATATTGATCCTCTGGGGAAGAGAAATACCTTTGTCCGTGTGACTTATGCGGGCTTCGGTACTCTGTACGGTCCAGAAGTGGCATTATGAAACTCCGCCATATCACTCTGTGTACCATTGCTATATCTTTGAACGTGATTTTGAAGGTTCTTGAGGGTAATGGATTATGACGTAGAGGCGGGCCACTGAAAGACGGTGAGAAACAACAGCCAGCTGCCAAAGAGAATAACACCCGCAAACATGGGAAACGTGAGTCTGAGCATATAGCATTACATTATAGGAGGACAGTGAAGAGTAGGCTTGCGTCATGATCTTACATGCTGCAACATCTCGATACGACCAGACCTTGGGCCCAACTTCAACCAAGCGCCGGTAGGAAAGCTTATCTCCTCGTGTGGCATAATTCCCGTGGCTACGGAGGGAATAATTCTTCAGCGACAGAAGACGGGAACAGTGAACACCCAGTGACAAGCTCGCAATCTATAGTATCCTAGTCGGCGACAGGGAACAGTGCCTTGACGACCTACCTTTTACGGACAATTGAATCCCTATGATGCATGACAATTAAACTCTACATGAACGATGTCTATTACCTACATACACATACATGATACCACTGACCAGGGCCGTAATAGGCTACGTCATACTCTCTACTGCTGTGCATCGTTCGTGGGCTATTAGATTGAATACGTCTCTCGTTTGCGGGCCATAACTGGGAAATACCGCGGCTTTGCTGGATACACAATTCGAGAGGCAATGAACATCACCAGCAAGTCGTGTCTCACAAGATACATGACCGGCACGTCGAGATCTTCGTCCTTACCTTGTTTGTACAGATCTCTTTCGTTCTGGTTTACACTGGAGTGAACTGCCGTCTGCCACCATCAAGTAGTCTCGGCAAGTTTTACGGGCTCTCTGACTCCGCTGACCAATAGGAAACATAGGGGGCATCCTCGACGTTCGCATCAAACTCATCCGCGAGGCCAAGGACGTCGAAGAGGCCATCAATCCAGTGTGCGAAGAATTCGGACGGCAGAGCAACAACGGAATCTGGACAGATGAGTTCCGGATGGGAATCATACCTACTCTTTGGAGGAGAGCTCTAGCCGCGGCGCGCCTGAGAAAGCGCTGGTTCTGCAGCAACGTGAGACCGTCAAGGGAAGGCTAAACAAAGACCGTGGTGCTTATGGCGACTGTCCCAGAAGCCAAGAGACGGCAAGTCCCAGGCCGCTGGAGCGCAACAAGGTAATGTACATAGTCGGTACAGCCATCCATCTGACATCTGTCGTTGAGAGGGCCACGGAGAGGCGCCGATGGAGCATCTCCACACGACGACTGAGCACATCGAGCAGCTCGTCCCGGAAGATGAAGCCAAGCAGATAGGTAGGTAGTACCTGCGTGACTTTACCGTGCCATTCGACCATCTGCGCGTAGAGATCGCGAGGAAAAGAGCACAAGCTTCGCCTCCCACTGTCATGGTGGTCGACCTGTGCGGCGTTGACCCTGCCTACCAGGGCAGGGGTATCGCCAGGCGCCTGGTGCACTGGGGTTTGGACGAAGCCAAGGCAGTGGGCACGAGGTGGGCTAGAGTGCGTCATCGAAGCTTCTGTGACCTGTCATGGGAAATTCGGGTATACCTATGAGAAGCTGGATTTCTGCCAGGAAGGGGCCGGAGATTGAGTATGCGGTGGATGCGCAAGGGGTTGATATTGAATGACCGTCCATCATCTTCATGTGAAGGATGGCTGCGTGATTTTTTTCCATGGGCGGCTTCCCAATGTTGACTTGACTCTGAGTCTGTGACACTCATGGGGCTCAATTCATCAGATGAGTCCTTTATCAGCGCGAAGGAATGACGTTTTTCGCTGATGGAGCCGCCGGCGTGGCTAGAAATGAGACGGAGAAAGATGTTCATGGTGGTTGGAACCTGGAAGCCGGGGTGAGTTGAGAATCGGCTCGGTCGGTCCTCGGTGCAGTGTTTGATCGACTTGCGCGAATGAAGACATTGATGTCATCATTTTTCAGGATGTCTGACATCTTGAACCCAATTGCTTGCATTGCTGATCCGTGGCGCGGTTTCTATGCCGCTGTCAGTCGATGCCAATAAATGTGAAGAAAGGGAGATGAACGTGTTTGAATAAGTCGTTACCTGGGCCGGTACTCTGGCAGCATGAGCGTAGTACAAGTATCTGTATACGTATATATAATGTAATAGCAGCTCACTATTTTAACCTTGCGGCCATAGATTAGCTGGGAGATCGTCAGACTGAAGTCAAACTTCAATCCTACGGATGCCTATCTGAAGGTCGTGTGTTCGAGTCACACTGGCCGCATCGTTTTTTGCAGGTTTCCACCACAAGCCCAGTCGTACATAACGACAATGCAGTTTTTCGTAGCTTGTTTTCTTTTTGCATACTCGTGGGTGAAACGTTTGAAAAAAGTAACCCACTATATCTAGTGGGTGACAAAAACCGAGAAATTTTGGTTAAGTCGAGAAAAAAAACTGCCCCACTTAATCGCGTT
>SRQG01000111.1:0-77204 GCA_018360325.1 Claviceps aff. humidiphila group G2b
TAAGCGGGGTTCTTCGTTATTTGTTAGGGGTTTTACAAAATGAGGTCAAAAAAGTTCGGCTGGGTGAGGATATCGCTAATGTGGCGTTCGTTAAAACGAGGTTCGACTGTATGTAGGTAGGTACCTAGTATACCTATTACATACATATGTACATACCAGGTACCCTAGGCCATGACGACCCGCTTAGCTGCATGCTCCACTCTGGACAATGGGATTACCTATGGACATGATGAAGTCACCACCCAACTGCCGAATGCAAAAATGCCCGCCTCATCTGTGTAAGAGCTATTTTCCCACGCGCTCAACTTCGCTATCAACAACACGCCGATGTACCTCTGTCGCTAGAGGCGGCCAAATTCTCATGGGGTTCGTTGACTTGGCAATTGATGTTGCGGCGCTGCTCAGCGCCTCCCGCTCCGTTGCTGCCAAGCACATCGCCCTCAGGTCCCGACAACTCGATGCTTACCGCAGAACGTCGGCTGTGAGACCGGAATGGCGGCAAGAATCTGCAGACGATGTCAGTGGAGGAGCTACACGGTCGCCAGAGAATTCCGCGAAGCACGATGGAGCGGCAACCAGTGACGTTGTTGCCGGTGCGTCACGGACAACACCAGCAGCTTCCACGCCGTCGCCGCCACGGCCAAAACAGCCGATACCTGCCGAACCGGAGAATGTACAGAAGAAATCGAGAGACACCGCTACAAACAAAGCCTTTAACCAAGCCTACCAACAGAGGCTAGAGGCTCAAAGACTTGCTGCAGAGCAACGAGACGTGCCAGACAATGTCGACGTCAACATATTCCACACGTCTCATGGCTCAACTATATTGAGTTCGCTGCGAAATAAAAAGGCCGCTTCTGCAAAGGAGCGTCGTGAGCGTGGACTCCCTGCAAAGGAACATCCGTTGCGACACTGGCCATATCCCGCACCTGTGGTCCCAGAAGTGGTAGCCACAGAGCCTACAGAGTCTACAAAATCGGAAAGGTCTGCGGAATCTCAGCCGGCACGTGAATCTGTTGCGCCTGCAGATGCGTCTCAGCCAATCAAGGCTCTCGACTCTTCATCTATGCCAGCCTCCAACGACGACGATATTGAGTCTAAGTCTCAGTCGAGGAAAATCGATCCAGAGATTGTCGAGTTGGCCAAGGACATCGGTAGTGCTGAACCGACTTCCGCTGCCGCCGGAGCAGAGCCAGCACCTGCATACTCCCTGCGGGAATCCAAGGTTCCAGCATCACGGTTCAGCCGTCTCTGGAATTATGGCGGCCTCGCAGCCGGAATGCTGGGGGGTGCCATGACGGAGAGTGTAAGCAGGGCATTTGGCGGCGGCGGTGAGGGCTCTGTCCTACTGAGCGGCAAGAACATGGAGCGAATAGTGGCAAAACTGTCACGGATGCGCGGTGCGGCTCTCAAGCTCGGGCAGATGATGAGCTTCCAGGATTCTAAGATGCTCCCGGCCCCGATCCAGGAGGTGCTACAGCGCGTCCAGGACAGAGCGGACTACATGCCCGCCTGGCAAAGAGACCGAGTCCTCGTGAGCAATCTGGGTGACAACTGGCGCGATCTGTTCAGCGAATTTGACGAGACGCCCATCGCCGCCGCGTCGATTGGACAAGTTCACAAAGCCACCCTTAGCTCCAACGGCAAAAAGGTCGCCGTCAAGATCCAATTCCCCGGCGTCGCCGACTCCATCAACTCGGACCTCGACAACCTGGGTGTACTTCTCAATGCCACGCAACTACTTCCCAAGGGCCTCTACCTCAACAAGACCATTGACAACGCCCGTCTAGAGCTCGGCTGGGAATGCGACTACGAGCGCGAGGCCCAATGCGCGCTCCGCTACCGCAGCCTCCTCCAGGACGATCAGGACGTCTTCCTCTCCCCCGACGTTCACCTCGCCGCCAGCGGTAAACAGGTCCTCACCATGGACTTCATGGAGGGCCAAGGCGTCACGCGCGTCAAGTCCCTCACGCAGGAGCAGCGCGACTGGATCGGCACCCAAATTCTACGCCTCTGCCTCCGCGAAATGACCGAATTCAACTTCATGCAGACCGACCCCAACTGGACCAACTTCCTCTACAACGCCCAGCTCAACAAGCTGGTCCTCCTCGACTTTGGCGCCTCAAGAGAGTATCCCGAGGCCTTTGTCCGGCAGTACGTCCAGCTCCTAGAAGCAGCCTCCCGCTCCGACCGCGCCTCCATCAAGACCCTCTCCGAAAGCCTGGGCTATCTCACGGGCCACGAGAGCAAGACCATGCTGGACGCCCACACGCAGTCTGTGCTTACCCTCGCAGAACCCTTTACGGACTCAGCACCGGATGTGTACGACTTCAAGGACCAGACTATTACAGAACGCGTCAAGAGTTTTATCCCTGTGATGCTGCGGGAGAGATTGGCGCCGCCGCCGGAGGAGACGTATAGTTTGCATCGGAAGCTGAGTGGTGCTTTCTTGCTGTGTGCGCGGCTGGGGAGCCGGGTTCCTTGCAAGGCTATGTTTCAGGAGACGGTGCGGAAGTCGGGGTATGTGGATATGAAGTGAGCGTGTGAGGGTTTCTCTGCGCACGACTTGACTTGTAGTTTTAGAAACGTTTATGCTAGTCTTGGTGTGGTGATTGGGGTGCGTGTTACTGTATATAGGTAGTAGAGCGGGTGGGGTACAATGGGTATAGATGAATATAGATGACAAAGAGTTACATGAGAACTATACATGATGCAGTATGCATATCTTGTTCTTGGAAACATATAGATGAGTCGAAACTGGATATCAAGAGTTCTTCAGAGGGCTTTATGAGTGTCATACGGCCCTTTATCATATCGTGTGGTGAAATTAACAACGACTGTTTGTTTCGGGTCACTTAGAGGGTGGTCGTGTACGAAGTAAAAAGACATGGGATAGATGAGTGCTAGATGTTCCGGCTCAAATAGAGGATCTCTGAGCAAATGCAATGTGCATTTTGTTTTCATGCTACATATCTGCCTTCATCTCTCTTCATCGCATTCATCATTTTACTTGCGCAGCATTCATGGCATCAAGACACTAACCCAAGGCAAGCATCTCCTCCGCGGTTCTGAATCACACGCCATCACCAAATTCATAGACTTCCCCAGTCTACCTAAATCCTCCCAAAAACCACAACCTCCCTACCTCCTCCGAACCAGCTGCCCCAACTCCTTCTTCTCCTTCCCAACAACCTTCTTCCTCTTCCTCTCAATCGCCCTATCAACCTGGCTCTTACTCATCTTCTCAAACCGCTCCACAAGCAACTGCTTCTTCTGCTCACTCCGCTTCAGATAAAACGGTGTCTTTCCCTGTGCGACCAACTCCTTCTCCTTGGCCCGATGCTCCGCCAGCAGCGTCTGCTCCTCGTCCTTCTTCTTCTGCGCCTTCTTGCGCGACTCCATGGACATGAGCTGTCTCTTGAGCGCTTCCTTGTCTAGTGGATTCTTAGACTTTTTGATTTGTGCGCGCAGGTCCGCCATTTCTGTCTCGCGGTATTCGTCGAGGAACGCATAGGCCTTGCGGGCTCTCGTCTCGTCTAGTTTGCCGACGAGGGGATCGAAGCGCGGGTCGCGGGCTTTACGCCGCGGGTCGGGTATGATTTCACGGAGACGTTTTACCGGCCGTTTGGAGGTTTGTTCCTGAGGAGCGTGTTTGGAGGACCGTTTAGGGGCGGGGGGTTTGGAGGATTTGGCGAGGAGGGAGGAGGAGGAGCGGTTTGTGGTGGTTGTTTCTTCGGGGGCCTGGGCGGAAGTTTTGGATTTGGTGGGGAGGGAGGCTTGGGCGCGGGCGAGGGCGCCGAAGGATACGGAAGAGAGGTCGACTTTCGGGGCGTGACTTTCCGAGGTCTATGCTTGGGTTAGTGATGCTGATTTGGAAGGAGTGTGAATAGCCGGGGCGAGATTGGCAAAGTCTTACCACGGACGAGCCATCTTCCGAGTCTTGTTGGTCGTCGGCTTGTGAATCGTCTTCGTCTGGACTTCCGTCATCCGAGTCTGATTGCTCCGAGGCGGAGGCAGACACCAGCTCGGGTTCCTGTTCGTCCTCTCGTCGTGGTCGCACTCGGCGCTGTAGGCCCAATGAGGGCATCTTGCGTTTGACAGGCATCGCTTCAATATATTTTCGAGCAATTGGTCTAATGCGACGTGGAAGGGATAAAGCTGTGTTCAGTTGCGGCTGTTTTTGGTTTTTGGGTCGTATGCGAGAAAGGCAAAGTGAAGTTTGGTCGGTGTCGGTGTGCATGTGAAACTTTGGTTCTGAGAGGCAGAGGCGTGTGCTTATCGATAATGGAGCCAAGGGTCCAAATGTCGGCTTCTCGATGTTGCGTCTTTGTAAACTGTGAGACAACGGGGAATACACATTAACTCATTGCACGTGCCTTTTCTCTTTTCGTCCATTTAAACTAAAGTGTGATTCTATCTGTCTTTCTACCAGTTATGCTTCCTTATTTTTCTGTTGAATTTAAAGATTGCGCCTCATCGCCGGTTCTCAGTCCGCGTTCTCAGCCCCACGCAAACGCGACGACGCCCCACCGATCCAAAATCCATGCATCACACATCTCAACGAGGTTCACCAAAACTTCGTCTCACAGCCATCCTTCTATATTAACAAAAGACAAGTACTCCCAGAGAGCTCCAGTCGTCATCTTCTCTCCGTTCATAAACGATTGAGGAATAAGGAAATCCCAATCGAACCTCGTTATTGTCATGAGTCACGCCAAACTACCACCATATCTATCTCAAACCCTTTTCGCATCAAGCCGTCGTCTCGCGCGCCTATCAAGACCAATTCGTCCCTTCAGCAGGCCACTTGACCTCTCGCAGCGACATAACAACCATACCAGACCCTTCTCCAACGACACAGCTCCAAGATCCGCTTCCACAGCCATATACGACTCCCTCCTCACCACCACCTCTTCTTCGTCTCCGATCTCAGGCGCAGGCACCGCCTCCCCTCGCGAAACAATGCAGCTCTCTTCCACGCCAACGGCATTGGATGCCCTCGCCGACTCCTTCATGCCCGCCACAGCAACTTCGTCCAAGTCACCGTCGAGAAACGAGGTCCAAGCCAGGAGCACAAGTCCAACCGACAAAGTCACTTCGAAAGCTCGCCCCAAACCCCGGCGCAAGCCTTCGGATTCCTCCGGCGGCGTTCCTTGCCCCTCACCCATCTACCTCAAACAGGCCGATTTCCCACCCACTATGCTCTCCTCCCCACGCCGTATCCTCGTCGTCCTCGACCTCAACGGCACACTCCTCTTCCGCCCTTCAAGACAAAACCCAACTCACTTCGTGCAGAGGCCCCACGCGAAGACCTTCCTCCAGTACTGCCTCGAGACATACCACGTCGCCATCTGGTCCTCCGCGCAACCCAAAAACGTAAAAAGCATGGTGACACAGCTTCTCACGCCCACCCAGCGCGAGCAGTGTGTCGTAATATGGGCCCGCGACAGACTCGGTCTCTCAGTGAGCGACTACGGCGAACGAGTCCAGGTGTACAAGCGACTGTCGGGGTTATGGAGCGACCCCGAGGTCATGGCCTCTCATCCAAACGCCGTCGAGGGAGGCCACTGGGATCAGACCAATACGGTGCTCGTGGATGACTCGACTGAAAAGGGCCGCAGTGAGCCGTATAATATTCTGGCGATTCCTGAGTTTGCGGGCTTGCAGGCTGAGCCGGCGAATGTGTTGCCTCAGGTGCATGACTACTTGAATCATCTCTGTTATCAGAGTGATGTGAGTAGATATATGCGGAGTACCCCATTTGAGCTGGATCCGGGTTACGTATTACCTGATGAGCCTTGATATTGCGCTTTTACTTCTGGTCATCTTTTTTGCATCTTTTTTTCGTTTTTTTCTTTGGCCTTTCGCAGGCATGGCATCGTCACATTTGTCTTTCTACCCAGATCTGACTAGCGGATATACCCTAAGCGGGGACATTTTGGGTCGAGATACAGACCGGAGGAGATTGCTTACTTTGTGCGTTTTCCCAGCATTGTATATTAGACATAGACGGCGTACAAGGACTTGGGCAGATTTGCCGACTAGATCATCCATCCATTACATACCCGCCATAAACGACTCCGATGTTTAGTGACTCGGATTCTTGGTCAACAGTGGTCCATGTGGCATGGAGTCCTTTGGAAGTCAGTCACGGGTGGACCCTATTTCACTACATTCACAGCTATAACAAGCTCGCCCAGTTGGGAACTGAGGGACTTCAATAGTGACATGACTCGCTAAACAGCAAGGCCGCTCTCCTAGTATTCAGCTAATAGGTGAATGATAGCTACATGAACAAGATGCCGCTGACGACACAACCCGCCAATATAATCTCTCGAGATTCCGCTGATCATCCTAGACTGCTTTTCAGATTGGCCTTCAAACATCGCTTGCGTAATCATGATGGTCGTTCATGCGTGAGTCGGCATTTACTTGAAGACCTTGCCGCAGTCGTGGGGGTACTCCTTGCCGTCGACAGTGACGCCATTGTCCCACGACCACATGTTCTCAACGAAAGCACGGTCCTCGGGGTTCTTGGGGTCAAGCTTCTTGAACTCGTAGCTCTCCCAATCGGGGGCAACATCGAAGACGGGCTCGTGCTCCTGTCCTCGGATGACGAAAGCACCCTGGATGACAGAGGCATTGGTCTCGCCGTAGACGGAAGCACTGCCGAAGAGGAACTTACGGGAGCCCTCCAGACGGGTGTTGAAGCCACCAATGAGGTTGTTCGACATGAAAGTCAAGGTAAGCTCATCGTTGTACTTGTAGTCGACTCGCCAGATGGAGTACTCATCGAAGGGAACTTTCTCCCAGAAAAACTTGAGGGCGTCAGCAGACTCGCTGTTGGAGAACTGACGCTTCCACTCATCGAGGGGGAATTCAGCCTTGGGCAGGAGATCGCAAGGGTGCTTAGGCTTGGGGGCAGGAGCATCCTCCTCAGCAGCAGCAGCAGCGGCGGCGGGCTTGGCAGCGGGCTTAGCAGCCGCCTTGGGGGCCTCGGTCTTCTTGGGGGCGACGTTGGTCAAAGCGGGCTTCTCGAGGAAGTCAACCTTCTTGGCAACATCGGTGTAGATGGGCTGGTTGACAACGGTCTCGTACCAACGGCTGACGTTGGGGTTCTGGTTGCGCCACTCCTTGCCGAAGAAGTACTGGAAGCCGCGGTTCAGGAGAGGGGCGCAGAACAGGTCAGCGAGGGTCATGCGCTCGCCGACAAGGAAGGTGTTGTGCAGGAGATGCTCCTCGACAACTTTGATAGCCGTCTGAACAGTCTTGGAAGCCTCCTCAACGTTCTTCTTGTTGTAGGGCTGCTTGCCGAGGAGAGGCTGGAACCAGTTGCCGAACTGGGACACAATCTCGGAGTTGAAGTAGGACATCCACTTCAGAATGGAAGCGTAGCTGGAAAGGGCGTTAGCATAAACAATCCTCGAGGAGCAATTGCATGTAAAAAAACTTACTCCTGCTTGGTCTTTCCGAGGAGAGTGGTCTTCTCGTTCTGGGAGGTGACTGTTTTGAGAATTGTTAGCGTCAAATTCTAGCAAACGCGAAGGTTCCAACGAACGAGACGACAATAAGTTTTGAATATAGAAGGCAAAGATCAGAAGATAGGCATTGTCCACACGGAAAATTATGTTCAGACAGGGATAACTGTATGAAAAAAGGCTAATTCATCACGCAAAGCCGAGAAAGTACGAGTTGTTTCGGGGTGAAGGAAAAAAGACATGAAAATGGTGTCAAAGTTTTTCAAGTCTCCGCGATACGGAGATCAGAGGCTCGTATGCCAAGGGTTTGCGTACCATAGATGGCAACAGCAATGCACTCGGACAGAGCGAAGCCGTCCTCGCCAACAAAGGCGGGGATCTTGCCGAGGCCATTGGCCTTCAGGTGCTCAGCATCAGCATTGCCAAACTCGACCTCAGAGATCTTAAGCTCGAGGTCGTTGGCCTTCGCAACCGCCTTGATGGCGACGGAGCGGGGGTTGTCCTGGAAGGTAAAGAGTGGACTGGTCAGTAAACACGATCCGGAATGAATAGAGACGGAATAGAAAAGTGGTGGCGTCTTAAGGGAACATACAGAGGTAGTGAAGAGAGTACCGAAAGCCATTTTGAATGTTGATCTTGGTTGATATCAAGAAAACAGAGAGGAAGATGGGAGGGGATGGAAAGTTTTTCAAAGAAAATGAAATGTGTGGAGCTTGGGCGCTAAAGTGGACCGCCCATGTGTCTTTGTCACCTTGAAATACGGGGCTAGGTACATATGTACTTGCGTGGCTGCTCTCTCGAATCTCGATGACGGCTTAGATCACGTGACATTAGAACCAGCCCTGGCACGTCTCAAACTTTTGATGAAGCAAGCGTTAACATACTTTGGCTTGGATCTAGGAGATCAACTCCCCAGCATCACGTCACGACGGCTTGTCGCACCCACGGCTTGCGCACCATGGCTACCTTGGCAAAAGGCCTCCGGCAGTTCCGATGTCCGCGGCAGCTCTCCAACCCGCAATGGCATCGACAGACATGGAGGCAATCGGTTCCCCTCTGCATCAGAGCCCTCAGCATGACCCCCAGAGCCGTCGATGGCATCGACTCAGCCGATCCCCTCGAGATGCCTCCGATTCCCCATCAGGGCGTCAGACACGCGCGAGTTCTCCCAGCGACTCCCTCGTACTTCAACCGCGATGCCAAATTCAACGATCTAGTCATCCGAATGTCGAGCATTTTCGCCCGAAACTGTCATCTACCCATCCTACCACCCAGCGAAGCACCGCAAGTGTCGTGGATGAAACTTGAAGACCTGCGTACTCAGCTAGGCGAGCCGGTCAAGTCATCGCACTACATCAAACTTCTCCGCTTAGCCAAGCGGCTAAATCTCATTGCGCCGCAAATGCGCTCGGGCGAGCTCCAGACCGTTCTGCGGGAGTTGATGCGAAATATCGATGGCAACCTGAACAAATCCAAACCTATCGTCATTGACCAGTTTGGGCGAGCAGTCGCTGCGGGTAGGCGAAAGTCGTCGACGGCGCGTGCTTTCCTCGTGGAGGGAACTGGGGAGGTGCTCGTGAATGGAAAGCCGCTGAGTGAGGCTTTTGGTCGCGTGCATGATCGCGAGAGCGCTATGTGGGCGTTGACGGCGACGCAGAGGTTGGACAAATACAATGCGTGGATTTTGGTAGAAGGCGGCGGGACAACTGGACAGGCTGAAGCTATCACACTCGCGATCGGCAAGGCCTTGGTCGCCCATGAGCCGGCTCTGAAAACACCTTTGAGAAAAGGTTCGTACTTTTTTCAGTCATTCGAGCCCTCACCCACCCAATCCATTACCTATTTTCCATTCCCCTGTTTTTCCTCTTTGTCACTCCTGTCTTGTTGTGATATTTTCTCTGTCCATTTATTACATTGACACAACGCTAACTGATCCGAACCACAGCCGGCTGTATCACGAGGGACCCGAGAGCAGTCGAAAGAAAGAAGCATGGCCATCTCAAGGCCCGAAAAAGACCCGCATGGGTCAAGCGATAAGCAACACGGTGCAGGGACCGGTGCTTACTTCTCATCAGCTTGCGCGTGGCAGGCAGTGCAGCAATTCTTTCAGAGGGCGATCGGACAGTTGCATCATATGTGCCGAAAAGGTGTTTATTGTATTGGCCAGGATGTCCTCGAACTGTATCATAAGAAGCTATTTCAAAGTTTAACTGCAAAATGAGGGACAGCGGCGCACTATTCATCCATACTCCTTTGCTGAGACTAATATGAACTTCACGGAAGATCAACTCGCCGCATGCAGTTATTAGCCGCGACATATTGTGTGGTTAGAGGCAGAGGCGTCAAAGATCCTAGGCAAACACACGCCGTTTATCCTTACCTGTGATCCTGTCTGCACCAATAGTCCGTTCCGCCCCGTTGTGAGGCATTCTCTCTCCTCGTGGAGAAGACGACGCGCCGTCAATTATGTCACCAGGGGCTCTGGGTCAGGACGCTACGCTATGCCGAGGTCGACGCTGATTTTGGCCATGCCGTCAATTCACCTGTAGATGTCGACCTACCTTCTGCCCACCCACCCACGCATGCAGGCAGCTGGAACTTTGGAGCATATGCACGTACGCACGTGCATACTTAATGCAGCTCTTCGTCCTCAATTGTTCCAGGTCACCAGTGACCAGACAGCTTGAGGGCCGGCAAACATCCCGTTCGGCATGTCCATATACAGTCATCCGAAGCATGCACGTTTGGCATAGGCATCGTCGCTTTTGAGACGAGGAGCTCAGCCAGAAAAAGACGGACCAAAGCTGGTTTTTCAGGCAGTATGTGAACACAATGCCAAGAGCCTAAATAATCCCGGGCAGTCTCTTGTCATATGCCCATAGGTTGATGCTGCCGGTCTAACCGGAGGCATTAAGTTTGCCTCTACGGCATGCGTGAAACGACGACCCAGTCCAAGAATGGGGCTTGTATTGTAAGGATCATGTAAGCCAGCAGCAGCATGGCGTCGAGTCTTGCATAGCGTGTGAGCTTGAGGAAACTTCTTGCGGCAGAGGCGGCTATTCTATCATCCATTGCTAGATCTGTTTTCGCTCCCACTTCCACTTTCACCTCCCGTGGTCCTGGCTGACTTCCTACGCAACATATAGGTAACATGAGAAACAATCTTGGTCAAGGGTGAATATTGCTGTTCAGACAGGATCTCCAACGTAAACTGCTAGTTACGAAAGCCCAGCGTTTAACATCTCGAACCATGTTCCGCTGCGCGTGGGGTTGTGGCGCTCGCCTCCTCGAGCTTCGACAAACTTACTTGGATTCGCAAGAAATGTGACGGGAATAGCGGGAACAAGAATCGCCAGTATCCAATGCAGTCAGACCATCAAATTTCTGAGTTTTGATGCTTGTCAAGCCGTCGGCAAGTTCGCAAAACGGGTTCTCGGTAATGTTTCCGAAGGCATGCATGTAGGATCCAATTACATTTACAGTCCTGGTAGCCTTCCCTAGAGTCAGTCAAAAAAAGCCGATAAAAGAGATACAAGACGAAAACTCTCTGATGTGACAAAGATTCTGGTGAGCGCTATTTCAAGTTTTCAACGGCATGATGTTCTTCAATGAGTCACTCCACCGAGGCCGCTTTAGATAGGTAGGCTTGATATCGGTGAGCTCGACTCACACTCAATATTGATAGCCGAGAGTCAGACCTTTGAATACGTCGACAAAGAACTCTGATGCTTTGAATCGAGTGGCCAATGGGCCATGGCCTGCTCTGAATCCGTTGGTGAAGCCCTCTTGGCTGAACATCTTCGATATAAGAGTTAAGCGCTGCGGAGAGAAGATCTTAGTCCCAGCACGATGGATGCCAAAATTTAAATGCAGCACTCCCCGCGATTTGCCTATTGAGGTAGCTCATGACGCTTCCAATATGACCGGTGAGAGAAATTCACAGATACATAGCCGCTGAGGAAGTTTGAGGAACCGCATCTCCCATTGCCACAAACCTTCCCCGCAGCATTGCCCGGTAACACACAGCCGACAGAATAAGGAGCACAGTGCGCACTTCTTATAGGCAACGGAAGCGATGTCGCAGGCACGGCTAACTCGGCTGGCTTTAATCGCTAATCTATAGTTAGCCCGCTGGGCGGGAACGGCCATGTCAGTTCTATGTATAGTACGTACGCTTTTTTCAGCTAGGAGAATGAGGCCAGGGAGCACCAGAACTTCCTATTGGAAGGCCTGGAAGCCAGGATGACCTGATCGTCATGCGCGTCAATGACACGTCACACAGCGGTGGCTGCCCTTGTCGACGGAGCTGCACTTGTCTTCAGTGTTATATATCAAAGTCACGGTCTTTGGAAGCTCAAGAGCCAGCCTTACGAGAGCACAATGTCGGCGATTGAGTGTCTGTGCATCTTGGCCAACGTGTGCTTCTTCCGATCCCTGTCGCCCTGGGCGTCGAATATGAACGTGGGGTCAGCGACACGGGGAATTTTCTGACGTATTTGCCAGAATGCAATAAAGCTTCCAATGCGGTTTCTGAGCTGATGCTGATGACGGCAAGAGATAGGTATTTCGAGTCAACGGTCAACCTCTTGTCTCATGGCTGGCTTGAGACGTCCAAGACAGCCCATTGAACAGAAACCTTCATATTTTCGCAAAAGAGATGCGGCGCTGCTGCAGTTGGGCTCAATTTTCCTTTTTGAGCAGGTCGACGGTCACCGTCGACCAACGGCAGTACCTAGTCTAAGTATGATAGTTCTATCATGTGTGCCCTAGATTACTCAATATCCAGTTGGTAAGAATATTGCGGATGTGTCTGGCGTGGAGGCTCATCCAAGTATGTATATATGTGTGTACTCCGTAACTTATAAACGCGCGGCATGACGTTGCGAGCACGCAGTTGAATTATGTATATGTAGCGTTTTGCTTTTAGATGATCCTGCGACTCCCTTGCTGTTATTTTGGCGCAAGGGTGCTGCACCGTGCGAGGTACTTACGAGGCGGCTGAAGCTGTGGGCTCAGTCATGCCCCGTGGCGTCCAAGCCTCTTGGATCCCGATTTCTCTTCAGCACGGGAAAGGCATGGATATCGACGTATTGGAGTTTTGGGAAAGGACGTTCTGGTCAGCTTTCCGAGAAAGTCTCGTGAAGGATGCTGTGAGCACGTCGAAGACGTACAGAGGAAGGGCCCGAAGGGGCTCGGTGGCAAGTTGGCAACTGCGTTGTCTCCGCCTTGAGGAAAGTGCCATCGAGATCGCGCCTCATGCTATGTACGTATGTATGTACCTGCCTGCCCATGTACACATAGGAGGTACATAGTAAAAAACTACCCAGTCTGGTCATATTGGGCGACGACTAACCTCCAAGGCACTCATCGTCCAGGAATGCACATCCTCCTTCATACATGGTTAATTGAACGTACGACGTACAGTACTGCGGTTATACGAAGTCCTGCGCTCGACGCTTTCCCCTTCTATCGACGTACCTCGTTCATCTTCAAGCAAAGAGGTACCTAATTACATGAAGTCCGGGACAAATTCCGGAGAGTGGGACATGGTTCTTACCCCTAAATCCCGAGTCCCGACCATGCTGTTTCTCGGCCCGCCAGTGTCTCCCTTGAATTAATCCTTGTCTGCTCTCCATGTGAAGACATACCTAGATTACAGGTATGGACGCCACACAGCCACGAAAAGCCCCCATTCGGGACCGGGCGGCAAAGTCGGGAGTCAGGAGTCGAGCGAACGGCTGTGAATCGCCTTACCCCGTAGCGGCCATCCGAATGTTTCCTCCGCCACGCCAAGAATGCCAACGATGTTATCTTAATCTACGGTACGGAGCGGGACGTTTTTAGCCGGAACTCTTATTCTTAGCACAGCCCATCTTGACGCCTTGCGCCCACGAGGCACAAAGTGAGGCTCCATTCACTAGCTCGTGTCCTGACTCCTCACATGGCCGTCCCGCCTCGGCCAAAAGCGACCGCAGAATTAAACTTCTCTCCAACCGCGTCTCGTCGATTCTACATAGGAAAAAATACCTAGCTATATACCTGCTCCGTACACGAAATAGCTGACCCATGGCCGGGATGAAGGGACTTATTTTCCGCTTATGGTGTCGGTGAGAACTTGAGA
Source organism: Claviceps aff. humidiphila group G2b (assembly GCA_018360325.1). Lineage (NCBI taxonomy): Eukaryota > Fungi > Ascomycota > Sordariomycetes > Hypocreales > Clavicipitaceae > Claviceps > Claviceps aff. humidiphila group G2b. The sequence continues at coordinate 13,600 of SRQG01000111.1, forward strand.
AGGGTTCGTCTCGCAACCTGCTCATACAGAAAGGTACCTCAAGCAAGACTAAAATTTTCACATCACGCAGAAGATGTATATTGACAGTCCTCGTTGCAATTTTGAAAGTCAATTGCCACAGCAGTCGGAGCAGGAACGACAGAATCTCTTAAGGAACCCTGAAACGAACGGCTTCCGATGATCAATTGCCATGCCGATCACGTCGACTCTCGAGGAACCCCACACCGCCCAGGTCTGATGTGAATATCCACAGTGCGGCAGCTTCAGTACTAAAAGACCACACCACACCGGGGGTCTTGATCGGGATCTTGATGGTGCCGGGCTGTCGCCTTCTAGACAAATGATGGAAGTCCTTCCCGACAGACCTGAACCATGATGCTTCCTGTTCAATGTCCCTGATGACTACTTTCTTTCCATGAGCCACAGCAGCACCCCAGCAAGCTATAACATGCTGGTCGCTGTGGGCATGAAAGCCCGATGGTACCTGCAGCAAACCGCTGCTGGGGTGCTGTCTCAAGGCCCGTTACTCGTATAAGTCTCTCGTCAGGAAGAGAATGACGTCTGCTCATCTGGATAGGGACTCAGAACCCAGACAGCGCGCATACCCCCTGCAGCCTGCTCGCCTGCTTTGTTTGGCATTCATGCTTTACTGGACCGCTGACAACGCCCCCGCGGCCACATGTTAAGGTCTTGGGATGGTTGTTTCTGGGCTAATACTATCCAGTTTTTTTCTCCACGAGGTTGCCAAATCTCAGGCCCAGGGAGCAAATGTAATCGACAGGGAAAATCGAAAAAATGCCGCAAAACTCTCACACCTTGGAGGTGCATGCTGGAGAGACATGTTGGAGGCACATGTTGGAGGATGGCTCACATGAACGAGTGAGATGGCGTTTACTTGCCGTCTTCAGGAGATTGCGGATCGGCCACGGCGCGCCAAGTGAACTGGCGGAGCGCCGGGCTTGACACCGAACCCTGCGTCAAAGTTTCAACAGCATTCTGAACATGGTCTTGTCTGGGCGCATGAATGAAGAATTCGCCTCTCGTTGTTGACCTCCATTAATCGGCAGCTTTGTCGATTTCCTCGTACGTTGAGCGTTGGAAGTCATGAACTAGGCAATACAGTAGCCACCTTTGTTCTACTGCTTGAAACAGATTTTGGAGAGATGTTTCTGTATGTGGCCCGCGGAAAACAGCTCCGCACGCGTACAACTCTCAAGCTTTCCTGGGTCGCTTTCAAGTTTGCGTTGCAGCGAGCTCCCAGCCGTCCACACGCGAAGTCGACCATAGTCTTGGTCTTGCGTAATTACCTTACCCCTTCTTTTGGACGCTAGCTAGAAAGAAGCCGCCTTTTGCATCGGGTCGCCATCTGTATCATCCCACCCAAGCCGTGGCATGCCATCCGTGCCCTCGCGTCTGGTCTTGTTCATGCTCGGGCCGGCCTGCATCGACGTACCTATCCATCCAGTTGAGTACGGAATCTGACTTCTCCGCCTTTCAGACACGGCACACCTGGTTCTAGAAACGATGGTAGATATTTCACATACCCGTACCTGTTGTCTTGGACTCTTTTCCTTTGCTGTGCTAGCGCGGACCCAAGGCAGTGGAACGGCCAATGTGGTGTCGAGTGTATAAGACCCCGTCCACAGCCGATTCACATCCATCCTCACAGGGACAAAGTTTGAAGGTGGTAGGCCCGTTATTATTGTTTGACAGTGTCTATCCGGCGTGCGCTCTTCTTCCACTACACTACTCTGTTGACACCAGAAGCCTGTCTGAGGTCGTACTTTACGCATTCCACTTCCAAAGAAGTCGTCAGGCTCCAATTACACCAGGCATTGTATTGCATCTGAATGCCTCTGATTGCCTCTGAAAACTGACTCAGTCTTACCTCCTCAGCCACTGAAACCCCTGTGCCGTGCTGCCAGAACCCTGACAGATCGGGTAGTGTGCAGGGAAATAAAAAGTGTCATTTCACGGTGGCGGCCGAGACTCCCCACGCTCTTAAATATTGACCGTGAGCACGAGTCGTCAAGGCTGTGCTTGCAGGCCTACGATCGCTCGCCAAAAGTGCCAGCTACTTATCACTAACAGACTTGGCCCATTTTGGTCGGCTATGACGAGGTCCCTGAAGTACAGCTTGAAGTCGCACTCGGAACCTGTTGCATAAATTACCATCCGCGATCCGGGACATGAAAGAGGAGTGTACTCTGGAGGCACGGATTATTAGGGAAGAGAGCCCAGACGGTTTGAGCGAAGTCGATAACTGCCTTTACAGCCAGTCCATGCCCAACAGCATTCATATGACGTGGCAGCCTGGAGACCGACCGGGCTCCTAGATAATTACAGATATAAGAAGAAATTGGTACCAACTTTCATTCTCATTCACGATTCCGACGGAGCATTTCTCCAGGCCTCGAAATATCTAGATCCTCTCCACGCCAGGCCACTATCTGCACACTGAAATCGAGACTTAGGCCGTCACTCCGGCTGTGCATCAGTCAACGTCATCCCGGCGCTTGATGTTCGTCCCGTAATATCAGATCAGTCACACGTTGAGAACCGCAGCCGGCGCACGCACGTAAACGCACGAGATACCCACGCTGATACATGCGGCACAAGGCCGGTTATGCCGTTGAGAAGACCTCGGTCTGCTATACCCGTATATTCTTTGGTCTTTGGTACTAGTCCGGTACTCGATTGTAACTTGGCTCTCTTCCCTTGTTACAATTTACCTCCTACTCCCTTATTCTTTACCCACCGTGTACATCCCTACACAAGAAAATACTTCAGACTGGATGGTGAGAAAGGGATAAGCTCATGTAATGGACCGCCCCCTTGGCGAGGATCAAAGCGAACATGCTGTTCACGAGGCTTCGCACCCACAATGCTCGCCGCTGCACGTTCGGGAAACACAAGGATCTGTTACCGGCGGTGACACACACAATTACCGACCGGCCCCTCTAAATCTACATACATCGACTCCCAGAGGAATGGGAGTGTCTGGTAACTACAGTCACTACTATGTTCACGACTCTTCGTCCGGTTGTCCTGTCGAGACAATGTCTTCTAGCTTGCTAGCATACGGAAACGCCTACGAACACGATGTGCGGAATCAAGGCCCAGGTATGGGCAACTATGGTCACAGCATGATGATGTACAATGTATCACATGCGGGAGCACAGCATGGCGTCTATGAGACGCCGCACTTCACACCTCGGCAGCAGACAGCAATGCATATGATGCATCAGGACGTCGCATCAGCATATTTCAGCCCGAGCGCAGCACCCAATACTGGCACACCATTAGGCCACGGTCCGAGCAGCTCGCCCAACGTGTATCAGTTCTCACGGCAAAATCCTGGAATACTATACTCAGATACCATGTCCAGCATCAACGAAATGCAGCACGAGGAGCAGGCACAGGTCCAGGCGCAAACGCAGGCACAGGAGAAGGAGGAGATGCAATCGGAGGAAAGGCAGCAGCGGAAAACCGACGAACGAGAGCAAGAGGAGAGGCAACAGCGAAAGCAGGAGCAGCACCATGATAATCAGCTGGTAGAGCAACAAGGGAAGCGGGACGATCAGGAGAAGAAGAGAACCGATAATGGAAAGGGGCCGGAGAAGAAGCAGTTAGAGCCTCAGCGACCGGGCCCTTCGCGATCCGGCGCCACGGAAACTCCAAACATGTCCAAGGAAGAGGCGGCCGCAGAAATTCGGGAACAGCTCGACAATATCTTCCGTGATATATCCATTGGTCATCTGGAAGGAGCTTCAGCGCTCTTACTGAGAATATCTGACTGGATGTTGTCACAGATCAAGGAGCTAGGTAAGAATACAGGAACGGGAAGCCCCTAAATTTCATTTTACGGAAGACCTTAGACGAATTGTTGAAAGCACACAGAACTGACGGAGGATCACTCAGGCTTCCATACGGATGACTCCGCGCTGCACGAAGACAGATTGAAAACGTGGAACGACTTCAACCATGCATGGCTCGCCCTGATCGCTCAGCAGAAGGAGCTCATGCTGTCAGAAAAGGAAATTGCACCACCGCAGAAACTGCTTACCAGAGAGATGGTGATAAAGATGGGTGATGAGCTCATTCGACTATGCGATTACATCGAGAGCTATGGCCTGGTCGACTACGAGTATGGCGTGTGGGAAGATCGAATCGAAGAAGGTGCGTACTCTTTTGTATCATGCGAATGACCTCAAGGAGCTGATTCTCGGAATGTTTAATTCATTCCGTCTGCACCGACAGCCTTAGAGGAGTGTCTCGATATGTTCGACAGCCGGAAAGCTGTCTCAAAATGAGACCTGGCTTTGTCCATCCAGACGACCAGACTCCATACAGGGGCTCCGGCAGTCTGATCCGATTCATGTATGAGCGATTGCATACGGATCGTGCGAGATTCTGTGCAGTGCCATAAGCGGCACCAGGTATTTGAGAATGCCACGAGCTACAAGATTTGAGTTGGGTTTGTACGAACGCATCTATATGTATACAGCATGACGAATCGGACTGTCTGTAGTTCAACTCCGCGATTCTCCCTGTCTGGTCTTACTTCATGTTGGTACATGCTTACTACATTCAGTAAGGTATACACATGGCTGCCGGCGGCCGCTGATGTAGCAGCTAACCAGAACCACGAAGAGTGGATGAATGAAGAGCACGCATATTAGGTACCGGGCTTTGCCTCCATAAGGTCTCGGAGGTTGTGGCGTCACAATCATGAAAGTCTCGGGAAGAAACTATACATATAAATATAAATATTGCGAGGCGCAAAACGTCACCAGCAGCGCAGACGACCAGCAGCGCAGACGCTTCAATTCAAAGACTTATCAGGAAGTGTCAAAGTGTCTATGGATTTTGTGAAAAGAGTCGGTGCAGGTTTCCCTCTTTTTCGAAGAACGCCTTTCCCTGGCCAGTTGGTGGTGTGATTGACACGAGCTCTCCTGACACGACTCGTCACTCGCGAGTGCATTTCCCGAAATCCGTTGACCGAAATCCGGCAGATATCCTGCGCAGATAACCCAGACAAAGACACGGGGAAGCAAGAGGTATTGCCGTCTATCAGTTACCCCATCATGATATGTAGCGCCATATGTTTGTGGGGTCGCGCATGGTGAACCTGACCTGAACAACACAACAAGGCCCCTTCTGCACGGAACTATCTTGCTTGTCTGAGTTATCTCGTCCCGACGGCACATCACCGCTCCGTCCGGACCGATGTGAGGGCCTCAATGGACTAGAGTCTGGCTGGGACAAGCTCACCTGTGGCTCATTTGTGTAGCAGTAGACATACTATACGTGGGGTGTAAGCGTTAACTGTTATCAGGGCCGCCATCATGGTGCGACTTGTCGACGCTGCTCAAGATAATGATGAGAGGTTATGTATGTTTTGTTGGAAGTATAACAAAAGAGGCATGGAAGGGTGTATTTCGATATCACATATTTAGACAATGCTATATAGGGTGGCAGGACAAACAACCGCATACCTGAATGAGTAGTGAGTACAAAGCCGCAGGGCCGAACACAACTTACAAGTTCTTTCATTGCGGTATCATATTGCTCTTGTTCGCTATGGACAGACTGCAGTAAACAGGGGTTCGATGTGTCTCTGGCGAGTCCGTGATATCAGGCTGAGGATCTGCGGTGACTGACGTGACTGGACCGCCTAGACTTTCTGGACTGAATTGGATCTTCACGAGTGGCGATGGGGGCGAATATACGCCAAGCGATGGCACCAAGATTGCTTCGCAGATAGAGTCATTCAAGGCCTACGCCCTTACGAGCCTATAACCTCTCACGACTCACCCATCGCGACATCCATTAGGGAAAGTACGTCAGGGGGTCAGGGGGTCACAGAACAACGTCACGCCGATACAAATTGAGATGAGCATGGGCACACTTCGCTGTCTATTCTCTGTTAACCGGTAATGTGTTGTAGCTTGGTAACAAGAGCGATGGGTGCTTGCTTCCGGTCCTGCGCCCCCCGAATGGATTCCTCGACGACAAGGCCGTATCGACGATTCTTGACTGCCAGACAAAGGAGTTGTAGCGTGAGACACGAGAACAATTCCGTCAATGCAAGCGCGCACATATCTTATCGCCATGCAGTATAATCAACCATACTGTCATGCCTGGGCCTAGAGTTCGTCTGTTCAAAAGACATGGTCGGCAGCAAGCGTAGTGCAAAAACATCGCTTCAAGAGCGTAATGGACCGTTCATTATCATCATGCTTCTTGTGTCTATGCCCGAGTGCTTCCCGCAAAGTCTTCCAGCGACTCTTTGAAGAAATACCCATCATCAATCTTCGCTCCATCCACCACTATCACTGTTTCACACACAGAGAGCGCAACATCCTTATCATCCGCCACAACATTATTCCTCCCCCGTATTCAATCAAAACTTGTCTGCTTCTCAGTTAGCGTTTGCTCGTTAATCCAGCGTTCCAGTTACAAGGAACACATGCATCTCGCCCATTGATTAAACGGACTTGTGCTCCACACACGGTACTCGGCCAAAACCACACAAAAACACACCCCAAAACGATCAAAGAAAGAACTTACCCAGCGTCATACTCATGCTGATATCCGTATTCTCCACCATCTTCGTAAACTCCTCAAAGCTAATCTTGCCATCATTGTCCAAGTCCGCCTCCATAATCGTCTTGTCCACAATCTGCTGTAACTGCTGATCCTTGAGGTTACTCCCCACCATCATCTTGAGCACGATGAACAGCTCGCCGTTGGAAATGTATCCATCGCGATCAATATCGTACACCTTGAACGCAAACTGCAGTTTCTGCTCCTTGTTGCCTTTGCTGCTGAAGGCGCTGAGGCCGGATACGAATTCTTGGAAGTCGACGTCGCCGCCGCCGTCTTCATCGAAAATGGCAATCATTCTGGGGGATGGGTCAGCCATGGCAACTGTTATACTTCATACGTTATAGTTCGCAATCTTGCAATTCGGTATTTTCGTCTTGTATTCTTGGAGTCGTTCTCATAGGTCTTCAGGGGATACATGTGAGCCATCATGTATCATACACACCTTGTGGCGAGAGGATTGGAGGAAATCTGCGGCAGACTCAGAAATTCGTCACGCTCGATGGTACCGGAATTGTCCTGCATTGCGTAATTAGCATAAGAGCCACCGAGTGTTACTTCGAGGAAGGGACTCTAATTACTTTGTCGAGCTTCATGAATCGTTTCCGTAACCGATCGACTTCGTCTCTGTCGACTTGTACCCAAGGCCATTGTCAGCACTGAGATGTTTCGCCTAGATGGTCGGCCATTCGCAATCGTTTTGGCATTGAGGTTCGATAGGGGGGGATGGTCCGCGTATCCAAGCGAACCCTCCAAAGGAACCCTCCCCAAGAAGAATGGAAGCCTTAACTCACAATTAGAGCCCTGGACAATGGTGTCCAGGACCTGGCTTGTCGAGTTGCCCATGCTGAACGCGGGCGCGCTTTGCGATGGCCGAGCAACAGGCTAAAGAGACTCACGCCGGTCGGTAGGCGAAAGTTGGCGGGATAGAGAGAGCGAGGAGAGGACGTTCATCTATGTCACGTAGGATGCGTATGTATGCGGTATGTATGCGCGTGCCGCGAGGCTGAAAGGGTTGGGATGGAATGGCGGGAAAAGGGACGAATGGCTGCGAGTCTGCGACGCCGGTGGGAATACTACGTAGGAGGGGTCGTCTGCCCCGGGTGCACGGGCCACCTCCTTAGCGGGCTTGTCTTACCTGCGAGTCTGCGACCTTGCCTGCTCACGACTCACAAGAAACAACAGGCAAGGGCCATAATCACTCACGATGCATGTCACGAAGAGTGGAATAAATGGTATTGCAATGATAACGGATCGAAGTACCTGCTAAATGGCCTATTTCACGAACTCCATAACATATCTGAGGTGTGTTCTCACTGAGTCACTTGCTCACTGTTCAGTCGCCGCCCGGGGCCTTGTTCCCGCTAGTCGGGAACCTACCTCGACCTCTGTGAATCGATTCATCAGTTATAAACCAAGTTAGCCACTCCCCCCTCGCGAAGTCTCTCCCCCAGTGGCGCCGGTCGACACATGAGGAACTTCCGGATGCACGAGTTTCATGAATTCCCAACCCGGGGTCATCCAACCCCCCGGACCCTCCCATTTCGGACCGGCGGGATGCTCAACGGGTGCTGCTCCAGACGATTGTTCTGCCCTGGGAGGAATTGCTGTGGCTGTTTGAACCACCGGATGTCCTGCCGGTGAGGTCTGAATGCTAGGCTGCGCCTCTTTGCGAGTCTCTTTCATTTTTATGATTTTCCTCGTGTCCTTGGTGTCCGGAGATCGCATCGTCGTTGGTGTACGAAGGTGTGGCTCCTTGCCCATAGAGGCGGGTGGCATTGGGGGTGGCATTTGCGGAGGTGCAGACTTGGCATCAGCACCGGGACAGAGATTACCTTCCGTCGAGTCTCCCATCATCGCCGTCATCTTCTTCTTCTTCCTGTTGTTCCTCTTGTTTCTCCCTTGAGGGGTCATCTCTAGTTGCGCCTCCGGCAACAGCTCTGACTTGGCCTGGCCAGCCCCCTTAACAACCTCGGGCACCACTTTCGCTGCTGTTGGGGCTTTCGCCGCTGTTGGGGCTTTCGCCGCTGTTGGGACTTTCGCCGCTGTTGGGGTCATCGCCGTCACGGGGGCAGGTTTTTTGGGGGTGCCAGTCTTAACAGTCGGGTTGATGACAGGAGCCGAAACACCCTGGTCGCGGATCAGCTCGACTAGATTTCGGAGGAGCAGATCGCTCAAGGGCAGCGTCTGGGATATAGGGTCTGTCTCTACGCAAGCCAAAAGGAGTGCCGGCTTCTCGAGAGTCGTTCTGAGTCTAGTCCTGAGGTAGCTGCTGAACCATGTGTCGTCCTCTGTCGGCTCTGGATACGCGATCCGCATCTGAGAAACGACGGTAGCAAAGAGTAGTCCATCTCCCAGCCTCTCGATTTCGGCTCGAGCAAGTTCCTCCAAGGACACAGATCCCATCTGGCGAGCTAAGACGTAGACACGGACACTGGTCGTGAACTCTGCAATACGCTTGTCGTGAGATGATAACCCCTTCGGCCGGAGGCTTTGGTACGTGTCGGTGTAGAGATAGTGGGTGAGGACATGCCCAACATCCTCTGTACATGAGACAAAAGTTGATGTACCCAGAGAGAAGCTGAGCTTTGGAAACTTTTGCAGAAGCGCGCTGGGAACCGTATATTCGCTCCCGTTCTGGAATCGCAGCGTGGCACAACAGCTTGCGTACGGCCTATTTCATTCCCCAACACTTTGATTAGCTCAAATGAACGCGGAGCAAGCCGGGCAAAAGTGACGTACGATGTTTCCGGTCGCGTGTCGGCTGGCTTGTCGGAGGGGTCCGGCGTCGGAGGCGCGCTGATATCCGTTCGCTTCATTTTCTGCCACATATGTATTGCACTGTGGAAAATAAGTAATCGAGAAATGATGTTTCTGCCCGAAGCGGTGCCCAAGATGCAGCGTAAACAAAGGTTGGGGATGAGGAGATGCGAGGCAAGGGTGCCTGACATATGAGGCGTTCGCAGCTGATACCGTCTCACGCGTTTGCCCTCCCATAGCCACGCGCGAATGCAACGTCAAGCGTGAGGGGCTCTGCACGCCGGACTGAATAAATCGAACTTCTCTGACTTGTCGCGTTTGTTCTGCGTCGAAACTCGTAGCCCAAGATTCTCGACTGGCCCTCTCAACACGTCCGACACGTCTTTTGTTCCATCGTAAGAACTTGTGGCGAGATTTCGTTTGTGTTTTTCACTGGTACGCAAGAAGCATGAATGCCGATTCCAACACCACTTCTTTATCGCTAGAATTTGGCACTAGAATCTCGACATCACGCCCGACCAACGGTGAGGAGTGGTATCGATGCCGGGTATACATGTAGCATATCCATTTCGTCCGTTTCGTGTTTCCGCGATTCCAACAGAACGGGCGGTCCGAAATCGTCCGACAGTCTCCAGTCAAGTTTTCCGACCCGTTCTCCAAAAGATTTCCCGCCGAGACAGCCCGTGTAGCTTACACGCGTGACGCAGCACATCAAGTCACGTGCTGTCAACAAATCTGCAGGCGAGAAATGATGAAGAATTTTTCGAAATAAGGTTGGTGGTAGCAGATGCCGGGTCATGCGGGCTCGTCCTCGTATCTGCGGCGTCGCAGCCATTGCAGCGTACCAGACGCCGGGAAGCTGCTGCATGCGACCTTGCGGGCTATGCAAAGGCGTGCATCCAATTCGACGGAGGGTATTAATATTCGTTCACAAAATCGAGGATTCGAGGCCCGGGGGCAGATGAGAGGGTCGTCGATCGCATGTTTGGTTTCGGTTCTGCTTCGCAGAGGGTGTCGACTGGAAAGGCATTGTTGGCTAAGAACGCAGCAGGGTGCCTTGATAGGGGCGTCTGCAGGCTGCAGGAGCGTTCATGTTCGTTTGCTCGTGTGTGATCTGTTTCCCCCCCTTTGCTGACACAATTGAGACTCGATAGGTATTCGATAAGTTGGCCGACCACTCTGATGCTGTCGCCTCCCACAGCCTGGTGCTGTGGATGGCTGAGAAGCGTAGAAACATGATACATGTGGCACAGTGGCAGTTCTGCAGACACAGTCACGAGTCAAAAAGTCACGAGTCACGACTGTCAACGCAGCGAAGAAGGCGAATGATCGGCTATACACCGGCTATTGCCCCGCAGCTCGCAGCAGAATGCCAGAAAGTTGAAAGTTGAAACACAACGAAAGATGGAAGATGGAATGGAGTTCTCAGTTGGAACTTGGAGCTGCGAACGGCGGCCCAACAGCCACCCACAAAGCTCCATCCAGCAGAGCTGCTTCTCACTAACCACAGGCAACGGTTTGCAAGCTCAGAGCTGTCATTTACTGGAACTAGTCACTGGACTAACGCCTGACGGGGCTTAGAGCCTCAGAAATAACGCTACAGCCCAGAAGCGGCTCCATTTGTCGAGCCCAAAAGGGGGTGAGTGAGTCCAGCCAACCTAAAAATATGTACCTCTCTCAGCCAAAATAGCGTGCACGGTGACTTTGTCTACGCCTCCCCTCCCAACGCGACCCCAGACCTCGACGGTGTCATCAGCACCTGAGACCAACTGCCAAACAGGTACGCATCTGTCCACCCGTGTTTCCACGCTCCAGTGCAAAAAAACTCTTCGCGCGGCAAAACAAATCTCCAACGTCAGCCCATCGGCCATAACAACTTTTGCCCATCGAAAAGAAGCCACCACAACGCGAAAATCATCTTCAAATTGTCAAAAACTGACTTTTCATGTCTCATTTTATGACTTGATCGATTTATTTTTTTCGCGGATTTTCCGCTGGCTTTGACGCCGATTTTTCTTTTGTTTTTTTGGTTCCGAGCCCGCCCACCATGTCATCGCGCAAGGTCCGAGTCAAGAAGTTGAGTGTAAAAACAGCGCTTCCTGTGCTCAGAGAGGACCAAATCGACCCTTCCGAGTATGAAGCCCTTACGACCGAGATTCAAATCGCGACCGGTGTCGAACATGCGGAAGAAAAAGTAAGTACCTCCCTGCCGCCTGATATCACGTGCTTGGTCACGTGATGTATCAATCAGCTACATAACGTGTCGCACGGCATCCCAATACGGCTGCGACCGCAACGAAATGCGCATGCGCTTTAAAAGCACTTTGAACTAACCGCTTCCTCTTTTCCACCTCTTTTCAGGAATACCATCTTCAAAGCATTCTCAGAGACGCCGGAGTCAGCCAAACCCAGGAGATTCCGGTTCCGCCTCCTCAGGAGAGCAAAATCGACTACGACAATGTATACCCTAGTAATTTCCACCAGCCATCCTCGTACATTCGGTTTTCGCAAACCGTGGAGGAATGCATCAGCTGCCTGTATGATATGAGCAGCGATGATGCCCAATTCTTGAAGACGTACAACGCGAAGAGCCCTGCGGGAGGTCCTCTCTCTGAGGATGACTTTGAACGCATCATGGAGGTGTTCGAGGACACCGCGGCTGAGCAGACGCCATTTGCATCGGTTGACAATACCATTGTCGCCTATGACATGATGGTTCCCTCGCTCAACCACCTCGATTCCCCGTCCATTCTGCAGCATGCAAAGGCCATCTATGAATACTGGAAGACTGGTCGACTGACAGTGGGCAACCAGCCTCTGCAACCGAGTCTCAAGTTTGAGACGCACCAGGAGACAGATGACACTGATCCTTTCGTTTGTTTCCGAAGAAGAGAAGCCAGATTGACGAGAAAGACGAGAGGTCGTGATAGCAAGATCGCCGAGTCGCTCAAACGTCTTCGACGCGAGCTCGAAGATGGTCGTCAGCTCATCTTGTTGACGTTTGAGCGCGAGATGATGAAGCGGGAACTGCTGCACATGGACCGAGCCGTCTTTGAAGAGAGAGCCAAGTTGAAGCAGATGAAGCTGAGACTGGGCATCAAGGGCGAGGACGAAGACCTCGTGAACCAAAAGGTAAGCAGTGCTCAACAACGGCGTCATCGTCGGCCCCCGCGCTCTTCATGGCCTTCTGTGTCCTGGATGCTGACGCAAATGATTCCTAGCCACAGAAACGCAAGATTGCCGAGGCATCAAGTGCTTCGAGACCACCGGCTCAACTGCGGGCACCTGTCAAGTCCGATGGTCGCTCGCTCGAGCAGGACCTCGTATTGCTTGCTGATCAACTGGCGGATAAAGAGAACGAGTTGCGAACCGAAATCGACAACAAGGTGGAGAACCACCGGAGATGGAACCAGAACCATATCGATCTCACGAGAGAACCCTTAACACCGGTCAGGGAGCAGCAGGCCGTGGACTTCAAGTTCCGACCAGCCAAGGCTCAGTACTTGATGTCACCGCCCGCATCAGTAACATCGGATGAGACGGAGATGAACCCTGACGAGGTTGTTTCTCCTGAGTTACCGCTGGACCTCGACAGCAAGACTCTAATGCTTCCAATCCGACAGTTGAAGTCCTCGAATGATCAACCGGAGACGAATGTCCCGTCGTTTCGACGTCGCATTGGCAGGCTCCAAAGATTATGGATTGATCGCAGAGGATTGTCCACCGCACCGAGACTAGAAAGTAGTGACTACTCGGATCGGTGGAAATACGATTCCGATTCTGATGATGACGATCCGCCGGTGTATGAAGTCGATCCTTTCGATACGCGAGCGCTCAAGTTCCGAGCGTCGATTCCTCTCAGCACATACATGTACCGGGGAGGACGAGCACAGGTCGCACTGGACGCGGCATCTGCCTCAGCATCGGCCTCGGCAACCAAAGCTTTGCCGCAACCACCGCCGCCAGCATCCGTCCCGGCAGCGCCGTTAGTCGCAACGACTCCGGCAGTCGCAGTGGCTCCGGCTGTTGCAGCGGCTCCGGCTGTTGCAGCGGCCCCGGCAGTCCCATCAATCCCATCAGTTCCACCGGTCCCAGCAGCCGCGGTAATCCAGCCGCAGGCGCCATCATAAGAAGGCTGGCCAGTCAGTGCCCATGCCACTCAAAAGTCGTCGAAAGATGTTTGTGTATGATGATTGAGATTTTTTCTTCTTCTCTCTTTGGCGGTTCAAGGCACTTCATATAGAGCGATGATGCCTTTTCTTCTGGTATGGTTGTCTGTTCTTCTCATTGGCTAGAGGCTTATGGACTGGCAGGCGAAGCCTCTTTGGTGACGGTTGTGAACTCGGACAAGAAGATGTCGGGGCGTGTACAGTATGTTGATTTCCTTTTTTATTCTTACTTCGGCGCTGGTAAGCGGGTCGGTCGGTCGGTCGGATGGTTGCATGGGTTGGCGAGGCAGGGCTGGGATTTTGCGTGGAGTCGGGAGTTGTTATTTTTTCTGCGCTTGGGGAATTTGAAACCAAGACGAAGACCAAGATGAAGGCGGGAGAGACGAATGAGATAGAGTAGAAGAGAAGAGCCCTCAGGGGACAAGAATGGAAGAACCGGGAACCCCGGGATACCATAATGTGGCTTGCCTGTGATGTCGAAGATGATGAAGGCAGCGGGAGATATTGTGCCTCAATATGAAATGCGAAGAGAATGGACTGCTGATGTGGATGGCTCTTGGAGAGGCCTACCGAAGTATTCCACCTTCGACTCATGGTCGAACACCCATTGTCGCGATGTACTTGAGTTGAAAGGTACACCAAGATCGGCACCGTACCTGAGTAGTTGCAGGTAAGAAAAGCTTGTTGCAGAAAGGGAGGGAGCAACGAAAGAGGGGAGGAAACCGTTCGTCAGACTCCAGAACCCGTGCCAGCTGATCCAGCTGACCGTCGTGACACAAGAAACCAGGGCCACGGTCAGGTGATATTCCGAGGACGACTCCAAGGACAGTATGTAGTCTGAAAAACGAGTCAGAATTTTGAGCCGTATAAGAAAATACTGAGCCGTTCAAAAACACAGTCTGCTTCACTTAATCAAGGCCCATATCGCCCCGGCACATCATATCCAAGGACCAAGCCTGATGTGTTTTTTCGTCTCCTCCGTTCTTGTGGCAGGACGCAAAGGCGCAATATTGGAGCAAGGCCTTGATAACAGCGGTATTGTAAAGAAGGTCCCTGCCTCATTGTGCCTGAGAGGATGAAGGATCTGAAGCCAAAAGGCGAGAAAACAAAGAAGTATAGAAAGAGAAGTCGTGCCTTTTTTCTTCTCTGCTTTCCGGTGCAAGCAAGAAAGAAGAGGGAATCGGACTCTGCGGGGCCGTCGTCGGATGGAGGGAAGCTTTGGTGGGTTGAAGAGGAGTTGTGCTGAGGCTCTGTATGGCCCATGGGAGATGTGATTGGTGGAGAGGGGTCGAGCTTGTGGGGCTCTAGTATGCGTGCTTGAGTTGTAACGAAACTGGGGCGTGGCGTTTTAGAGACTTGTGTGATTTTTTGCAATCCAAGGGCGGCGTCTCCGATTGTGTATCACCCACGTGTTCTCCGTGGTGAAATGTACGTACCGGTATTCTGGACTTTTATGATCATTGATGATTAGCGTGCCTGCACTGCCTGGTTCGTAAAGTAGGTGCTCATAGAAGGGGAAGAAGAGAAGGAGAAGAGAGAGCGAACGGCTGAACTTGTACGTCTGATTTTGGCTCAAGAACCCATCTCTTCCCGTACACGGTACCGGGGGTGGCTTTCCTCTCGCCATTCGGCAAGTCGGTAGACAGACAAGCCCAATATTTTGGGCCATCTTTTTGCTGGTTTGCCGGATTTCGTGACGAAAAGTGGAAAGCCAGAGAAGTCTGAAAATATCCTGACAAAGTCCATCGACGCCGTGGAGGTGATGTTGGATTATGCCCGTGATGAAGGCGCTGGGAAGTGGCAGTCCGCGCTTCTCCCGGCCCGCGTCCCACCGCGCCGGTGGCCCCGCCGTCGACCCCTCATCGTCAGATAGGTAGGTAGCAAAGCAAGAGGAACGAAGATACGGTACCTGACCAGTGACGAAGTGCTTTTTTGAACCTCGCCTGTACTTCACGACGACCTCGAGTCCCCGACTCCTACCCGCGACCACAACCCTCTTCACGCCAGCAACATACAACATATCCAGCAAGCCGAGCGTGTACCAGTTCCATAGGCGAGCGGAAAACACCCACATACACACGAACTCACCTCATTGAAGTCACACCCGTCGCCAGCACTGGCCGGAGCGCGAACCGTATAGTCATCAGCCATCGTTCACATATCGAAGAGGAGGGAACAGAGATCACCGAGATAGAGAGGCAGAGGAACCGGCGGAGAGATCGGTCGGAAGGAAGAATCCGAAGACAGAGAGAGACGCGACACACACACACAGAGACAGACAGACAGACAGACAGACAAAACATAGAAATGTCCGACAAACACCCAAAACAAAGCTACATAGCCCTCGGCTGCGAAGGCTCCGCCAACAAACTCGGCATCGGCATCATCCAACACACCCCCAACTCAACAAACATCCTCTCCAACCTCCGCCACACATTCGTCTCCCCCCCCGGAACAGGCTTCCTCCCCAAAGACACAGCCGCCCACCACCGCACCCACTTCGTCCGCCTCGCCCGCGAGGCCCTCTCCGCCGCAGGCCTCCGCCCCTCCGACATTGACTGCATATGCTTCACCCAAGGCCCCGGCATGGGCGCCCCCCTCACCTCCGTCGCCATCGGCGCCCGTACCCTCTCCCTCCTATGGGGCAAACCCCTCGTCGGCGTGAACCACTGTGTCGGGCACATCGAAATGGGGCGGCACATCACCGGTGCGCAGAACCCGGTCGTCTTGTACGTCAGTGGTGGGAATTCTCAGGTCATCGCCTATGCTGAGAAGCGGTACCGTATCTTTGGAGAGACTCTTGATATTGCTGTGGGGAACTGCCTGGATCGGTTTGCGCGTACCTTGGCGATTAGCAATGATCCTGCTCCTGGGTACAATATTGAGCAGATGGCCAAGCGGGGCAATAAGGATCGTTTGCTTGATTTGCCTTATACGGTCAAGGGGATGGATTGTTCGTTTTCGGGTATTCTGGCTAGTGCGGATGCTTTGGCCGCGCAGATGAGGCACGCGGGGGATAGTGCGGACTTTACGCCTGAGGATCTGTGCTACTCGCTCCAGGAGACTGTTTTTGCCATGCTGGTTGAGATTACGGAGCGGGCCATGGCTCATGTTGGGAGTAGCCAGGTCTTGATCGTAGGGGGCGTGGGCTGCAATGAGCGCCTGCAGGCTATGATGGGGGAAATGGCGCGGGAGCGTGGGGGGAGTGTCTTTGCCACCGATGAGAGGTTCTGCATTGATAATGGAATCATGATTGCGCAGGCGGGCTTGTTGGCGTATAAGGAGGGCTATAGGACGCCGTTGGAAGAGAGTGTCTGCACGCAGAGGTTCAGGACAGATGAAGTCTATGTCCAGTGGAGAGATTAGCGGGGACGTCTGGACGGGCAAGAAGGGTTTGATAGAAGCGGATGCATTTTTATGACTAAGGGAAAACATCTGGGACGGCGTCGGCGGTGCACTGGAACTTCAATTTACGATATATGTACTGCATTTGTGTCATTGATGAGCCCGAAATAGGACCAAGGGAAGAACGGGGCCATTTCAATGAGAGACTAGAGCAGCGTGTACAAATTGGATGACGCGGAATGCACACGGTATTGGCATACGACTTTTTATTACATTTACGTACGGAGTGGAAGGCTTTGCAGAGGAATCGGACACGATATGATGATCTTGGTGATTTCGGCACCCTACAATGCAACCGGACAAGCTAAACACTAGCATGGAGATGTTGTATATATTGACTGATGCTGATGGTGCCTCTTTTCTTGATGTACATATATCCGTATTCATGTCCAAGTAGTGGGCTTCGCAGAAAAAGTATCATTAGCTCAGGTTTACGTTTTCTCAACACCCACGCAAGACTCAAGAAGCTGCACTAGCATGTGCAGACATGTCTCATGGAAATATTTCCCGATGTTGGTACATCTTTCCGTATAGTTCTGAAAGGCACTAACTGTAGGGCCTTGCAGAAGATAAATCATAACACTAGTTGAACAGTCTTCTGGAGTTCAACAAAAGATCTTAAATGCCTGCAAGCCGCGTGTGCAGGCACGCTCTCTGTGTATATGACCTCGCCAAACTATGCCGCGTGCTGGACAAGACCCAAGCCCATCATCATACTGCATAACATATCGCCCCAGGAGAATGTAGGATGGGGAATAAACGAAAAAAAAAAATACAAACAAGAAACACGAAACTAAGAGACATGCGTACAAGCTCTGACGTACGTAGCCTCCTGCGCAGCACTCACAAACAAATGACCAACATTGGCCATCAGCGCAAGTCATCATCATCCGTCGTCCATCGAGGAAGGTTTGTACAATATCGTTGTCACATACTGCGCATCGTGGAAAAAAATATCAGCATTTCCGTGGTGCATGTACGGATGAGCTAGATAAAAGGGCACTTAATGCTTACCTTGTTGTGGTATCTCGTCGTTGCTGATACAGCCAGGACATTGTTCTTAATACTGCTCGTAGCCAGATGATTCAGGACAGTGTGATTCGGCATATTCAGCACCGAATTGTCGTCCTTCATCAGTGTTGCAGCGTTTAGGAGAGGCTTACCCAAGAAGCCGGGCAGAGTAGGGGGCGTTGGCAACTTCTCAATGGCACTCAAAGCGTTCTTGTACGCCGCCGACTCGTCGGGCTGGTCAAAGTCGACGAGATACTGTGGAACTTCGCTGGCATAGCTTGCAGGAGGGAGCACGGGTTTGCCCTTGGGCTTGACGGGCTCCTTGGCTTGCGAGTCTTTGGAAGCGTCCGCATCCGTGTCTACCTTGGGCATACCGGAGTGTGGTTTAGCCTGAAGTAACGCATCGGGATTCACCTCGATGTAGTTGACCAAGTTGTTGCCGAAGTCTACGGTTGTGGGCAGATCGGGCGATGTTTGCATGATCCCATCGGCCAAGAAACGAAGATGGTGTGTGCCGGGGAGGATGTAGACCGTGGTGGCAAAATGCCCTGGTTTTCCCTCGCTGTTTTTTCCTCGTATGAGTGGGGCTTGTTCTTCGCGTTTTCTGTATAAGCAAAAGGATACTCACACGGGATGCAGTCGCTGCTTGCGATTCCATTGGAAAATGGTTCCAGTGACATAAATCTTCTCTCCCCCCCCTCTCCACTCAATCTTGGTGGGAACCACGGGTCTCGTCTTGTCCACTCGCAATTCCTCGGATTCGTCGTCATCAACAGTCGTTGCACTGACGCCAGATTGATTTCGCGTGACACCGTCTGAGGATTCACCCAAGTCAACTTCAGCAATGTCCTCTTTTGGAACCAAAATGTCCTCTGGAGCTAGAATGGGCGAACCAGGCGTGTGGACCTCCTCCTCGATCGGTAGAGGAAGTCTCGGCGGCCCCCTTAGATACATGTCCGTGAGGCTGCTGTTGGATATGAGATGCGGGTCGAGACCAGTCTGTTCAGCAGCGACAGGGACCTGGCCTTCTCTGTGTGTGCGAAGCGAGCCGGTTTCAACGGGGACATCGACAGGTTTGGTAGGCTCGTCTCGGACGGAGCGAGCCCTGATCGGTTTAGATGAAGTTGATGTGTTGCCGTGCGGCGAGCCGGTCAATGACGAGACGGCTGTACCAGGCAAGCTTCCGCGTCGGTTGCTGAAGGTGGAGCCTGTGGCCTGGGCGAGGGAAGGCTCTGGAGGAGCAGCTAGGCCGTGCGTAGCATGAGCAGCGGCGGGATTGATGCGAGCGTCCTTTTGGCGATGAGGCAGCAGATGGTGGTGGTGGGAGGAATGGTAAGGATGCGGATTAGAGTGAGAGTCGGGCGCCGCGGAGGAGGTCGACGAGGCGTGAGCGGCATCGTTTGACGGGGCCGTAGGTGTCGAGCCCGATGAGCCCGACTTGGCAGCCGACGAATGGTTGTTTCCCATTGTCTCGCGTAGAAGTCGTGGCCTTTATGATCGTGAATGTCTTTGGGACGGGGATGAGTCGTGACTAGGCGACTGGATGAGAGGGTCGCGTGCCGAGGCGCAGCTCTGGCTGGGGTCGCGGTTGTCACGAGAGCCGCACGCGATCGATGTGCTGAAGGAGTGGTGGTGGTGTTCGTACGAGTGCCGAGACCGAGTCTGGCCTGGCTGGCATGACAAAAACAGTGATGGCTGATGGCCAGTGGCTTGGTAACATGAAGGACAAGATCGCGGGGATTGTTGGGAATCAGGATCCGATTCGGCGGGGTCGAACTGGAGAGAATGGAGACATTGGAGAGACTCGAGAGAACAGGGATGGAGAAGTGGAGAGCTCAAGCGGGGCGGCATGGGGCAGCTGTAGCAGGCTAGCAGCTGTCACGACATGAACCAGTGACGTATGTGTCACCTGAATTGCGCTACATACTGGTATACCTATGTACATACCTGTTCATAAGGACTTCTTCTCCAACGACGCCAGTGAGGCACGCTTCTGACAACAGCCATAGCAGAATAGATATTGCAATAAAAATCCTCTGACATTTTGACTCGAGAATTAGGCACCAACAACGGCTTGTCATGATTACGCTCGATGTTGTCACGGAACTAGTCCCCGGCGCAAATCGACTGTCTTCACTTTTCCATAATTAGACAAAAAGCTCAGATGTTCACTGGCGTTTTATGAGGGCAGGATGCGCAGCTGCGACTCCATCATGTTTAAACCGACAAGCTACTGCCTGCAAGAGAACCTGAGCGCCAAAAGCGCAAGTAGTGCTATGGCATCTACCCCAAATCAGTAGTGCCTTCATCACAACCTTTTGTGCTTGGGCGACCAGGCCACACGGATGTTTCGACCAGACACTGGCTGCGCCATCTCCTTTCACCCGTGAATCACCACCACGCATCAAACAGAGGCCACATCCAAATCTAGACCATTATGGTCTCCCACATACCAAGCCTCAGCCGGTCTGCGCTACTCCTGGGCCTCAACAAATGCCGCAAATATCTTCGGCGACTTTGACAGCTGCGCGAAGTAACTCGTATGCGGATGTTCCCCAATCTTGGCATCCAAGTCCTGAAAATGCCGCAGCTTGGTGTACTTTCGGCCCGGATAAAATGATACCCGGAGGCCTGAATCTCTCATGACTGCCGGGTTCGACACGTCTCCGAGCACGCACTGCATGTGCTCCAGAATCTGCCGGTCTCGATCTCTGACGGAGCCGCTCTTGTTGGTGGCGATGAAGAGGTTGCGCACACCGAGGGCGATGATGAGTTTCTGCTCTTCGTCCAGGGTGGTGTACTTTTGGCCGGCGGAGGTGGGATCTTTGTTCATGTCGTGGAAGGAGATA
The DNA here is from genome assembly GCA_018360325.1 of Claviceps aff. humidiphila group G2b. Lineage (NCBI taxonomy): Eukaryota > Fungi > Ascomycota > Sordariomycetes > Hypocreales > Clavicipitaceae > Claviceps > Claviceps aff. humidiphila group G2b. The sequence continues at coordinate 34,403 of SRQG01000111.1, forward strand.
ATGGCCTGCCAGTGCGAGGGCGTCTCCGAGGTATCTGACGGTATCCCGGACTGGTCTTGTAATTCGCCCTCTCCTTTTGTATCGTCCTTTTCTTTCGATTTATCTCGTCCTCGAGACTCGTTCTCCTCAGGTTCCTCCTCAATTCCGTCCTCCTGAGACTCATCTTCTGAAGCATCCTCTTCGGATTCGTCCTCTTCAGAAGAATCCTCTTCTAAGGAACCCTCATCTTGCGGCGCGTTCACAACAAGCTCAATGGAAGAGAAGCGCCCAACAGGCTGCGTCCTGCTTGATTCGTGATCATCCTCACATTTCCTTTTCAGCGAGGCATTGCCATCATGTGGCTGGGTATCCAGCTGGCCGGAAGGCATATAGGACCGTCGGCCGTTCCACCGACAATGGTGCCAACCCGCCTCGGATGGTGTATAATCAAGTTATGCAACAAGAGCCGTAGAGACAGTAATATACGTGTAGAGCCAGATCAATATGCCGAGGGTTACAGGTCGTGAAGTTGCGGCCGAGGTCGATGGCTCGACTGCGCACGTGGCGCAAATGACGAGCTAACTTTAAAGCCTTAGGGTAATGAGGGCCCCATCTTTGCAGCTCTGTGGCCGAGAGCTATCGACTCGGCGACCGGTTGACGAGTGAAGACGGAACTATACATTACATAGGTTAGGTACATAGCTGACGTTGAGAAGGAAAAAGCGACGAGACAATCAACATTCCATCAAGCCATGTATTGATCCGACGGACCAACCCGCTCGCCTTTCTCCGGCCCCTCGTTGCTGCTGCGGCAAGACCTGTGGCGGACCGCCCCTTCCATCCCTTCATAAACCGGGTTGTCGCCACAAAAAAAGCCTCCCGGACGACCAATGCCAGCGCAAGTCACCATGTCATCATTGTCATGATGCCCTCATCTCAGCCCGTCGCTTGCCACAGGAGAATGCATTCTCACAACACTCCTTTACACTACGAATTCTACTAGAAGCTTCTCCATAACAACCGAACGAAAAAAAGGAGAGAAAAATATACGAAAATAGGACAAAGAAAAGAGGATCATGGAGGACGCCAGCGCCCCCGAGTCGACCTTCCTTTCCGCCCTCCTCCACATCATCAACTCGGCCTGGTCGCTCGCTTGGTCGTTCCCCTGGGGGCGCTACGCCGCGCTTCTGGCCCGCGGCGTGGTGTTTCCCTTGCGCGTGCTCTGGACGCCCGTGTCGTACCTGGTCGGGGTTTCCAAGGCCGTGTTTGCGCCGGTGGCGTATGTGATTGATTATGCGGGTGGGTGGGTTGGTTATCTGGTAGGGGTGCTGATCGGTCTAGAGGTATGGGACTATCAAGAGACCATTTTCTTCGTGATAAGATTCTTTTTCTGGGCACGAAACTAACTTGCTTTGCCCCTACTTTGTAGCCATTGTACACATTTGTAAGTCGGACGGTCTCCCTTTTCTCGCCATCTTTCCACATCCCTATGCTGTTCATAGAGCAACGAATCATGGCAGCCCACTACTTTAATCCAAAGAAGAGGGACCTACCGGAAACAAGGCCCTTGTATATCAAGATGGAAAAAAGAAAGGACAGGAAAAAAAAGAAATCATCTCAATTCCTGCCCCAAGCAAAGCAGTATAGAAGTAAAGAAAGCATACTCACACCCTTACTAGTTCAGCGTCGCCGCCTTCGTAGGCATCCTAACCGGCATCTTCATGGCTCTCCTTTCCGCCCTCCTCACCACCTCGCTCAACATGCACGACACCTCCGACGACACCCAAGTCGCGTCCCTCCGCGCCCAGCTGAGGAGGCGCCTCCAGATGCAGGCTCGCAAGGAGCAGTACCTCCAGGAGCAGTACCTCTCCGGCGGGGGCCCTCTATCCCAGAAGCAGCAGCAGCAGCAGTTTGGTCATGAGTCAGACTGGCACTGGGCTGATCCTGCTGCGTTGGCCTCGTCTCCAAAAGGCTCGCGATTTCGGCGCATCTCGAGCCTGCAGGCGGAGACGATTCACGAGGAGGATGATGATGATGATTCGGGGCAGTAACTTTGAGCAGCTTGCTCATTCTAATTTGATTTTGTATTCACTTTGTCTCCCTTTCTTCAGTTTTGTCACCAACACAGCAATCAGGATCTGGTTATGATTGGTTTTCACATTCGTGCTCCCATCGTGTATATTAGCTTCGGTATGCCTTCATGTGTTCCTCATGCAAGAATAGCCCCCTCGTCTTGTATACTCAATACCATTCCTTTGTTTTCTCTTCTCCCCCCCGCCTTCGTCTATGGACCCTTGAACAGAACAGTGCGCAGATACTCCGTCGTGCGAATTCAACGACTTGCCTGCCTTGGCCCTTGAGAAGATACGTACCGCGTCGTTCATCAAATCTGGGCGCGTGCTGATGAGCTAACCTCTCCATGAGCAAAACCTCTGCTAGACTCGCGCCCATCGAACAGCACACGAAGCGCACACTCACCCCTCAGCGCCTGATGCATCCTACCAAATCTTCAAGGTGACACCGCCAAGGCATACTGTAATCTAGCAATCTAGCCTGCATCGGTATAGACTACCCGTCTCATCCATCCTCTGAGTTCTTCCCCAAAACGTGAAAGCCTCGCGCGCCCATCCCGCAAGTTTGTGTGTGTGTTGGGATACGCCGACACCAAGCCCATGCCAGACCCAGCAAATAGCAACAAAGACGCGCCAAAAAAACAAAACATGGCAAAAACAACGTCTCGCTCCATCTCCTCAGGTAAGGGAAAGCCCTCACCCCCTAGACCTAGATCGCCTGTGTCTTTTCTGTCTGTCTTTCTTTCTTTCTTTCTTTCTGTATTACTTCCTGTGAAGACGCACGCTTCAAACCTCACACCCCTCATAAGCCAGGGCCCGCTAATCACAATAAATAAACCTACTCCAAAGCCAGCGAAGCAAACGAGAAGCACGCCCCCCACCTCCCGGGCCAAATATTTTTTTGTTAACGACGATACTCCTCTCTGCTTCTACTCCTCCCCAATCCCAACGGTGACCGCGTCCTACTCCGACTTCCCGTCCTTCTATCCCGATCATTCCACCTCTCCTTCTCTACATACCGTCGTCGATCATCCCGCGGCGGCGGCGGCAAGCGATCGTCCCATCGTCGTCCACCACCACCACCACCCTCTCCCGGCTCGTTTCTATAAGCTGGGATGTAGGTATCTACCTCTGGGCCTCCGAGGCCAGGACCAGAGGAGCCAGACCCGGCGCCGATACCTGGGCCGGGGCCACCGTGATTCATCCGTCCAGGGACGCGGCTTCGTCGATAATCTACATCGTCGCCTCCGCGGTTGGGAGGTCTGTCTTGTGGGGGAGGACGAGGGTGCGGTCCGCGATCGCGTTGCCATGCTGGTCTTCTGTCGTCGCGGTATCGATGGCCGTTGACGTTGCCGGCGGGGCGTCCGTATCCGTCTCCGGGGTTGAAGCCGGCGTTGGAGCCGTTGACGTCGGGTCCAACTCCTACTGTGCCGCCTTTGGGAGCGGGGGGGAGGTTCGCTTTACGGTCGTGGAACTTTCTGCGATCGAGCTCGTGGCTGTCTTCGTAGGTTGGGATATCTTCGGGGGCCATGGGGAGGGGGGCGGCTTTGAAGTAGGGGTGTTCGAGGGCGTCTACGGCGTTGATGCGGGTGCGCCAGTCGAGTCGGAGGAGTTCTTTGAGGAGAGAGATGGCACCAGAGCCGTATCTGCATCGTGTTAGCGTTTTCTGTTATGGGGTATATGAAGCCATGTAATCTTTCTTTTGTCGGACTGTTACTCGAGATCATGTGCAGTAGTGACTTACTCTCGAAAGCGGCTGCTCAAATTTCCGGGTCGGGTTCGTGGGGACAGGCGCTCTCCGCCAGGGAGCTGTCTCCATCCGGGCATCGTATCGTCATTAGGCGACCCCACGAGATCCCAAATCAACTCCAGCTGGTGGACGTCGCTCTCGCCGGCGAGAATGGGTTTCCCCACCAGCATTTCGCCAAAGACACATCTATCCGTCGGTTAGCGTCCGGGTGTATGATGGGCCGACCGAGTTATGGAGGCCTGTGATGAAAAAGTTTCGAAGAAAATCTCTTACCCAACACCCCAAACGTCGATAGCCGGGGTGTATTGCCTCAGCTGAAGCAGCAGCTCCGGCGGTCGATACCAACGGGTTACGACCAGGCCCGTATAATCTCTCTTTCCTTCACCCATAGCTCGTCCGGCCCGCGGCGTAGGACCGTCGTAGTGTCTGGCTAAGCCGAAATCGGCAATCTGAAGTATGCCCCGATTGTCAATCAACAGGTTGGCCGCTTTCATGTCTCGATGGAGAATGTGGTTGTCGTGCAGATAGCAAAGGCCCTCCAGTAGCTGCTTCATGTAGCACTTGATCTGTGCTTCCTTGAAGTGAACCGAGGGGTTGTCGAGCAGTCCGGACAGATCGTGGTCCATGTACGGCGTGGCCATGTACATTATGGGTTTCTTCCGTTTGTCCGCTGTTTTGAGTCTATGATTAGTCGTGGCCTGTTGATGCCGCGTCGGACAGGCTTGCTGTGTGCATTCCATCGGTACTGTATTACTCACTAGGTCGTGTAGCATGCTCAACAGCCATGTCTTCGAGTTTAAGAATATTCTTATGCGACAGCAATTTCAAGAGCTTGATTTCTCGCAGTGCCGTAATGGGGAACTATGAAGGACTCGTCAGCACAGTATCCTCCCCGAAAACGTATATTGTCAAGGATTGTAGGGTGACATACTCCGTCTTTCTCGTGATGCATGATGATTTTCTTGAGCGCAACAAGTGCACCCGTGTGCTTCGAGCGAGCTTTGTGAACCTCACTATCGTATTCAGCAATTAGCATGTCGGCGCCTGAGTTTCCCTGTCATAAGAACAAAAAGATTCGTGCGCGGTGGCTTTCTAAACAGATGTTCCAACGAACCCAAAAGTTCCCTCTCCCAGCTTCCCCAGTAGTTCATAGTCAGAGATGCGCGAGCAGCCTTTGAAGCTGTGTTGCGGTCGGGCACTGTTGCTGACGGCCGGAGTCTGCGATGAGACGCCATTAGGCGTTCTCTCAGACGACCGATCCATGGCGGCGGCCATGGAGCCGAGAGGGAACGATGAGCAACGGCTTGCAGAAATGCAGTCGAGGGGGATCGCAGGAAGACGAAGCAGTAGAGCAAACGGCTGTCGGGCAAGGCGCAAATGGACGGACGAGAAACACGTTCAACAGCAGCTTCGATGTACTGATGGTAGGTCGGCGAAGGCCACGACTTCAGGATGATGCGGGCAGATCGATTTTAGGGAGGTAGACGGGTCGAAGGATGGATGACCGCAGGTAAGATGCTTCGAAATTCGAATTATTGCGGCCAGACGGCGCGGCGGACGAAGATGGACGAGCCGTCAAGTTATGCACTTCCCGAAGCTCCATTGTCAACTGATTTGGTGGGCGGCACGTTGCCTCATTGGCCCACCGAGGTGATTGGACTTGGGGCGATTTCAGCTCTGCCGATCGATCTTGGCAGGCAAGACAAGCCGGAAAAGCGGGGCAATAGTAAAGACTCTATCGCGGATGTCTCCGAGCCGCCGACGCAACATTGGTAAAAATGCAAGTTTTGGGGTTGTCCGAGGTCTCTACTCTGTGTGTACAGAGTACTTGTACCAAATTCAACTATGTACCTCCAAGGACATAAGGATCTCTTTCCTACAGAGAACGCAATCACTGTGGAGATCTTCTGGTACTGCGACGTTGTCTCCTGAGTCCTGACTTACAAAGTTACACCTCACCATGTTTTGTACAGACCCCCACGTACGGAATGTCCGGTACGCAAACATGCCTCTCCGTGAATTCAAGAACTTTCTAATTCCACTCCAAATTAGTACGCATCGAGAAACCTATATACACAGTCACAGATTCTAACGCCCTCCCTCAATCTCAACTTTTCCTCGCCCGCCAGTCATCCCCAAGAATCTATCCCAGAGATGCCTCAAACCCCGCCGGTGGATAAAAAAATGCCCGAATCACGCCTCCTCTTACCAGCCGCCTTGTCCAAGTTCCGAGTAGTCCTCCTCGCCTGTCTGCGAGGGCTCTCCTCTTCGTTCTCAGCCTCCGCCGTTTGTGCATCCGTGAGGAAGTATCCCGGCAGCAGAAGCTCCTCGTCATCGTGCTCATCCTCAGGGTGATGGTACAGGAAGCTCGGCCAGACGACTTTGCCGATATCTTGTCTACGCGGCAGGCCCTTGGCGCTTCTTTCAGACTTGTTGCTGTTGCTGTTGCTGTTGTTCATTTCGTTGTCGTCGTTGTTCATGTCGTCATTGTCATTGTTGGATGCCGAGGCCAAAGCTGGTGAGGAGGCAGACGCAGACGCGGTGGTGTCTGGAATTTCGGTCGCCATCATAGGAGATACGGGTAGAGGCCTCCAACCGCCATGATAGCTAAAGGAAAAACTTGGCCGAACTCTGTCCCGGAGATGCTGGATTTGCATCCAGACCTGGCACATGTGCTCGCACAAGACCTCAAGGCCGGATTTGAAATGCTCTCTGTGCGCTGGGGGGACCCAAAGGTCCAGAGTCCTGTGTACGTTCTCGACAACTTCTCTGACGCGCGCCTGTTTCTTCTCATCCTGTGTCTGAGGGAGGATCTTGAGGAGCACGGAGCGGACGAAGAACTCGTGAGAGGGGTCCTCGTTCCATAGCGTGTTGAGGATGTGGTCGATCTCGTCTGTGCAGGACGTCATGTAGACGGGCTTGAAGACGTATTTGTCGAGTGCTTTGGCATAAGCGGCCAAGCCAGCGGCAACGCGCATCCGTCGTGCGGCGCGCGAGTTGGAGGCGCAGAGCGGGGTGATGTGCTGTATAGAGGCGTTGCTGCGTATGTCTTCCCATGCAAGGTGGTTCTTGAGAAGGCTTTCCTCGAGGTCTCGATCGAGCTGATCCTCCATGAAACGGTAGGCATGGTGGAAATGGGAATCCAGTAAGTGGCAGCTGGAAGAGAGCATTAGCAGTGAATTGGTGAGTTAGTCCGCCAATACATGCATGAAGGCAATTTTGAATCACCCAATCGCACCAGGAAGGGCGTGATGAGATGTGACGGGATGGATTGAGTTTCTCAATGGGCATATCAGGGACATTCAGAATTTCAGGATTATCAGGCACTTCAGGAACACAAGGACACCATACTCAACTCACATGGCCTCTACTTTCTCATTGTCCAACTGCGGCATCGTGACACGAAAAGCCTGCAGCTGATCCAACTGCTCCTGCACCGTATGCAGCGCCTCCGTCGTGCTCGCAAGCTGGACGCCCCTCGACGCCAGCTCGACCTGGATAGCATCCCTGTCCTGTCGGATGACTTCCAGCGCCGCAATACGCTGATCCTTGGCCTGCACCTCGGCGACGAAGTCCTCGATATGACCATGCTGCTCCTTGATGCTCGCAGCCTGCGCGGCACACTCCTGTTGCTGGGCCTGCAATTGTGCCTGCACGGCCTTGTTATCCGCGATCGCTTTTTCCAGCAATTCCTTCTGCTGCCTCAATTGGGCCTGACAGCCAGTCAGCTCGACTAGGTTCCGATCGTAGGCGATCTCAGTGCGACGGGATGTCTCTCGCTCGTGACGGAGGTCACGGCGCATGCTCTTCAGCTCCGTGAAGCTGGGCGATAGGGCAAAGTTCTCGACGAGCAGAAGTAGGTCATCGACGGGGTCTTTGGCTCCGGATGCAGATGCCTCTTGTGTGGGTTTGCGAGGCCACGGAGTGCCGCTGCTAGGAGTCTGGGACGCCATGTGTGATTGTTGTGCCGGTGTTTGCATGAAGAATGCCTGCTGGATGGCGAAAAGAAGGGAGAGAGTTGCTTTATTGTGTTCCGGGCGTATTTCCCCCTCCCAGCCTCTTCGTATGCGGATTATTCTACAGACGCTCATCTGATTGGCAAGGCTCTGAACGGAGCCGATAATGCATACATGCATGCAAGTGTTTCCCGAAAGGTCGGCCGAGAACGACTCCAGACGTCTCAAGACGGGAGCACATCGCCGCTCTCCCAATTGCTCCCAATGGCCCCCCAATCCCTAGGCTTCTGAAAGAAAAAAAGGTCCATGAAAAGAGTGCTTGAACGTTATCGGGGAAGAATCAATCGGGCATGCAGAGACAGCACCGGACGCCGCCGGATGGAGTAATACATGGAGAACTGTGCCGCAACTCATCTTGCCCCTTTGCTGTTTGACGTTTGATGTCGACGTGTTGAGCGTTGATAGGCGCGTCCGATAGGCTGGCCGCAGGTGACGTGCGAATGAAGTGAACGAAAGTGAATCAAGTCGGCAGAATGAGTAGCGAATAGAAGGCCGTCTTTTCACTTTCGCACTTCATGCAGGTCGAAGGTGTTTGTACCAATGAAAATGCCAGGCAATCAAACAAGTTCTGCCAAGCCATTCCCATTTCCATGGCTTATTCCCGTTTATACTCCGCAACGACACACCTTATTTTCGTTGAATTCCGGAACAATCGTGTACATATTTCCATGAACCTTCCCATGCCCATTGCCCTTTTCCATGCCCAGAGATTACTGATTGCCTGTCCTTTCACTGCCGGGTTTCACGTCCATTGTGAGGTGGCACCTCTACGACCATGTCCGTATCCAGTACCATAGGTAATCTTCCATATCTCATGATACCGTTTGCCATGCCCCCAACTATTTACGCCCCCTTCCATCCATCCATCCATCTTATCCCCCCACTTACCCTCCCGCCGCCGCCCGGTCCGGGCATCGGACTAGAATCCATCAGACTAAAGCTAAAAGATTGACCCCGTGCGATGAAAAAAATCCCCGGAAAAAAGGTTCTGGCTAAAAACGGTCGAGCCTAGATCCCTTGCGACATGTTCATTACGTTAACTCCATAGTCCCCCGCCCTTTGTGGTTCTTTTCCCCATCTTTTCCATGGTTCTTTTCCAACATTCCTTGAAAAGTGTCTTCCATCCCTTCCATTACTTTTCTCACTTTCTGGGCACGACATTTGCTTCGTTTGGAACAATTCCGCAGCCTCATCATGTCCTCTCCTCACGACTCCACCGGGCTGCCCGAGTCGCGGGTCCTCATCATCAGCACCGGGGGCACCATCTGCATGCAGGAAGGGCCTGATGGACTGACTCCGAGCGCGGGGTTCCTGGAGAGTGCCATGGCGCCGAGGCCGACGTTCAATGACATGTCTGGGCAAGAAGGTATGAAAGCACTGTTATTGCTTGATGCTTGATCTTTTTTTTTTTTTTTTTGCTTTTTTGAAACCTGCCTGGTATGCCCTTCTCATGCAGTGTATGCTTTTTGGGTAACAGCTTGATTTTTTTATGCTTGTTGGACTCAGACTTCCGCTGTCGCTCGTCACTCGCTGACTCACTCACCCCGCCTTGAGACCCCAGTACCCCTCAACACCATGCAAAACATCACCACTTTTTGCATTACACCCTTCACATCAAAACTATCACATCCACCCTCACATCAGATATCACATCACACATTCATATCATAGCCCATATCACAACCTCGCACCACTCGCTCCTCTTTCCATCACCCTCTTGTTCCCCTCAAATTCTCAAGAAACTGGAGAACATGAAGAATCCACAGAATAACACCTTTGCGCCCCCCCATAGTCGACCTCCAAGCCTACCGCCAAGGCCATCTCGTCTCCCTCCGCTCTCTGCGCACACCTCCCACCGCCCACAAACGCCACATCCGGTACTCAGTCCTCGAATTCACCCCCCTCCTTGACTCATCGTCCATCTCGGCCAGCGACTGGGACAACATGGCCTCATGCGTCCACGAAAACTACCACCTCTTTGACGGCTTCGTCATCCTCCACGGCACCGACTCCCTCGCCTACACCGCCTCCGCGCTCTCCTTCCTCATGACCAACCTAGGCAAGCCCGTCATCCTCACCGGCTCCCAAGCCCCCATCTTCTCCCTCCAATCCGACGCCGTCGACAACCTCCTAGGGTCCCTCATCATAGCCGGCACATTCGTCATTCCCGAAGTCTGCCTCTTCTTCCACCACAAACTCTACCGCGGCAACCGCACCACAAAAGTCAGCTCCGCCGCCTTCGAAGCCTTCGCATCCCCAAACCTCGCCCCCCTCGCCATAGTAAACGGCCTAGGCATCACAGTAAACTGGAACCTCGTCCTCCGCCCCACCACCCTCGACGAATTCCGCATCCAAGACCCCCTCGACACAACCCACGTCGCCTGCCTCCGCGTCTTCCCCGGCATCAAACCCGAAATGGTCGACGCCGTCCTCCGCCTCCCCTCCCTCCGCGGCCTCATCCTCGAAACATTCGGCATGGGCAACGTCCCCGGCGGCCCCGACGGACCCCTCACCCAAGCCCTCCGCTCCGCCGTATCCCGAGGCGTCATCGTCGTAAACGTCTCCCAGTGCGTCAGCGGCTTCGTCTCCCCCGTCTACGCACCAGGCACACAACTCGGCCGCGCAGGCGTCATCTTTGGCCTAGATCTCACCCCCGAAGCAGCCCTCACGAAACTATCACACCTCCTCGCGCTACCGGATCTGACCCCCGCGGAAATCACCTCTCGGTTTTCGCAATCTCTCCGCGGAGAAATGACCGAGATTGCTCATCCTACCTTTTCGCATCCTACGGCCCCGCTCGAGGAACAAGCTGCGTCTCAGCTGCTTACTTCAACGGAAGCTGCGTTTGCGGCTCTGGGATATGCGATCCGCGATGGGGAATTATCAGTCGTGAAGAAGCTCCTTTCGGGGGATGGGACACATCTTTTGCATACGGCTGATTATGCAGGGAATACGCCTGTGCATCTCGCGGCTGTGAGTGGGAATCCGGATATCATGAAGGAACTTCTTGAGCAGGGCGCGAGTGTCCATGAGAGGAACAGAGCGGATAATTCGCCTTTGTTCTTGGCGTACCTGTCTGGGAATGAGTCGTGTGGGGATCTGTTGCGTTCGGCAGGGGCGCATTTGTCGATGGAGGAGAAGGAAAGGGTGGCGGTGGGGGGTGTGTCGAGGAAACGGAGACGGGGGGAGGAGAAGAAGACAAATGACGTGGTGAAGAGTTGATGGATCGTGCTGACACGATGGATGTAATGGTGAAAAGAGAATCGAAGATGTACCATACCGAAATGATGGATATGACGGAAATATAACGAAATAGAGTATAGACTAGAGCAAAATAATAGTGAAAAAAGCCATGTTTTCTGTAATGTTATAGCTACTGCTGCGATGCTCAATCCCAGGGTAAATCTGCTTTGTCTAGTCACCTGCTGCTGCTGCTGCTGCTGCTGCTGCTGCTGCTGCCGCCGCTGTTCTGCTCTTCCTGGTGTATCCAGAGTCCTTCTCTACCTTCTCTTATCGGCCACCGCTCAATCACGTACATGAAGCCCATCAACACATCATGCCCACGACCCAAACACATCATGGCTTACAACACACAACACCTCCAACCTACCCCTATCGAAGGAACAAATCCCCAACACCGTTTCTCAAAGACCTGGTCCTATCCACATGGTCGAGCCCGAGAAAGTCTTCATCGGGAGATGCCAGCGCCCACAACTCATCATCTACTCACTCGTTAGCCATTGCTCTCAAGTCCATGGGTTGACGAATCAAATCAAGCGCATGGAAAACTCACCATCATTGAGGTACCGCGGTTTCGAGTAATTGACTCGGCGCACGGCAGCAAACTTAATCTTCTCAAAGCTCTTGCCCTTGATACCAGTCCGTTTCTCAAGACGCTTCTTGGTGTCTGCAAACTTTTCTCCCTCTATCAAGAGGAACCTAAAAGGCACTCCATGCACTCGGCTCACTTCGTTCTGGAAATGGAACGCTTGTATCAAAGTCTCGTCCTTGGCCGCCATCTCTTCTTCCGGAATCCTCTCGGCATACATTTGCGTAAACTCGTTGAAATTTATGACGGGTTGGTCGCGTCGCGATTCACGGTAGAATCTGTTTGTGTTTGTCTCGTACACTCTTATTCGACCGCCTTCTTGCTCATCGGGAATCTGCGCCTTTTTAATCAGAGCTTGAATCACGTCGTCCATGGTGCCCGACTTGGGTACGAGCAAGTCGAATTGTTCCTATTTCACATCCGCCGTCAGCTGACAATCTCTCGGCAGAATTTCAAAGTTTGGGCAATATCATGGAAAGGGGGCGAATGCCAGCCGCGCACCTCTTTTGTGATTCCTTCACTCAACCACGTCAACTTAATGCTCTTCTTGGTGTCCAGCTCTGCCAGGCTCATCTCCAGCACCTCAAAATAGAAGGCATCCCCTCTTTGGTTGGAGGCCAAGCCAGTGCCCATTGGATTCAAAATCTGTCTTAAAGTCGGGTTGGTACCACGCCGAACCGGTGACTTAGGATTGTTTGACGCCAGGTGTACCGTCCACAAACGGATATGGGTCGGGTCCGCTTTCAGATGAGCTGCGATGCGTTCCGAAAGGGTGTCGTAGTTGATCTTCGAGCTGAGCACAAGCTCAAACGGTTGGTACTGTTCTTGGTCGCACCTCGGGTGGGGGTGGAACCGCACAGTCCTCTTGTTCTCCAAGAAGTCGTAATATTCTCGAGCATCCTCAAAACGGTCCGAGGCCGCAAGGGGTCTGCATGGTCTCAGCATACGTCTTGACAAGTATGCATTGTCAGGTGTATAGAAGAAAAAGACTCACGGTTCTTGAGACTTGTCTTGCGACTGGTCTTGGTCTGCAGGACGGGCAGAGGAGCATCTTTGAAAGCAAATGATGTCGCCGTCTTGCAATTCGGCCACCTTGAGCGTCTGCTTCGCCTTCAAGGGCTCAATCATGGTGGGTTTGATTTCCTAATTCGAGCGTCAGAACTTGGAAAAAAGGAGCGGCTCAGGGTGAGTGGCAGTAGATGATAATGTCGACAGAAATAGATTCTTACCTCCCAAAGCAGAAGCTTATCATCTGCGGGTAATGCTTCTCCCCATCCCATCTTCTCCAAAATCTGGGGCACCAGATCCTCCACCTTCTTGTCCTTACCAATGTACACGTGCCCAACTCCCCGCAACGTCTGTTGTTTGCTGTCAAAGTGTTTGAGGAAGAGAAGGAGCATGTCATTTTTGACGATGACGCCATTTGCCTGGCTCTGGTAAGAGGGCCAGATGGGCTCACCGTCAGCGTCCACAGATTCCGCCACCTCGGCCCACAACCTTAGACGGTGATCGCGATGGGCTGCCGAGCGACTATAGACCTCCTCTACGGTGGGCCGCAAGTCCATGATGGGCTGGTCAGGCCGAACCGTCTTATTTTGTCGATTTACCATCAACCAGAGACGGATTTTGCGCGCGTCAAGGCGCATGTTTTCGGCCACTTGAGTTACGAATTCCTCCATCGTCATGTTTCGTCGGATGCGATGCGAACGTGGTGAAGCCTCATCTTCTGAATTTGGTTCAAAAGTGCAGAGGTCAGTGGCATCATAGTGGCGGAACGTGTCGTCGCTGATGACCTGGGCTATCATGTAAAGGTGGGCTTCTCTCAGCTCACGTTTGCGCGCTTCTCTCATCGCATTCTCTTCTTCCACTCGTTGTTCTACAGTGGCCGGGTCAGCGGGGACACGAAGAGGGAAGCCATTTGGCGAAGGAAGGGGAGGGAAAACATACGCAGATGCTGAGGGATATCGCTCTTCTGTACCTGACAGAGGATCTTGTCCAGTTTTGACTGGCGAATGTACACCAACATGTAGGCACTGTTCTGGCGGATGATGGGCGACTTTGTCGTCGTGGGAGCACGGGCACCATTGGAAGTCCGGTATTCCCCCCCAAAGTTTTCCTCGAGAACTTCTCGAGAAGTGGCCCTGGTGACTTTATCGTCGTCATATCTATAAAACCAGCCATCCTTCTCGGGCTTGATGAATGCATAATAATGACCGGCATTGAGATCGCCGCTATGGACAAGGACACTGTGCAACTGATAAGTCCATGGCTCCGACTTGTCGGCATCGTCAATCAGATACGGCGCAGCGTCGAAAGTGTCGGGAAATTCATAGCGGTCGTTGATCTTCATCATCATGTCTCGTTGGATGTCATATTCAAAGCGCTTCAGTTGCAGGTGCAGAACGTCCGGGAAGCTGGTGAAAATAACGCCTTTGTTAGCGTCTTGCAACTTATGTTCGTCCCCGGCAAAGTACTGGTTTTCGCCGTCCATTTTTTCGACCTGAATGTAGTCCTGGAAGCTTTCGAGCAGATTTTTGTTGCCGCTGACGTTGAGCTGAATATCCCAAAAGTCTTCGATGCGGCTTGACTCGTAGTCCACGTTGATGCATGAGATATATGTCTTGATTTTGCCACTAAAAATTTCGGGAAGCACATTTTCGGCCTTGGTGCCCTTCATTTTCTCCTCCATGCGCTCCATCAGCTTTCGAGACAGTTCTTGGACGTCTTGCTGCTCAAAAATATGCCGCGTCTCCCAACCAAATGATTTTGTCAACTCGTTGGTGCCGACAGCCTGGTCAGAAGTCTGGAGTTGATAAAAGAGTCGTTGGAGAGTGTAGGCAGAGTTGTGCATGCTTTCGTCATTACCAGTGGGTATCTCATACACAGCCTAATGCAAAATGAAGAATTAGTCATTCATGTGTCGCTCGCCACACCACGTCAACTTTAATTCGCGTCAAAGGATAATCAAGAGGCGTACCTGTCGGAAAGCATTGGTAAAATACAGCGACTGCAGTAGGCTGTTAAGATAGCATGTAGCGCCTTGATTCTTGAGGCCGACGTAGCCAGTCTCTTTCTTGGAATCGTAGTTGACAAAGTTGTGCCACAAGACGCCCGTCTCATCTTCAACGACACGTACGTAGGCCGTGATGTTGGCAGTATCGTCTTCGCAAAGCGGCCGCGTACTGTTATCCCAGGGCACATTGAACATTCTTCTGTGTTCTACAAAGCGCGTAAACCCCCAGTCGCCTTCCTCTTTCGTGAATCTGTGATGCGCGGCATGATGGACATAGAGGCTCGGGTCCTTGGGATTCCACAATACCAAAGAGAACTGTACGCAGCAGTTCCAATTTTCGGGAATAGCATCCGCCTCAAATCCATGTTCCAGATATATGGAACATTGATCTGTGTTGTTACCATGGGGAAAGAGAAGGATTCGCCTAGTTTTATCCTTGTCAGATTCAGAGTTTGATGGCCAGCTTTCCTACCATCTAGTTGCAAGCATATAGAGAAGGAACCCGAAAGGGCTGCATGACGCACCATGGAAAGCCACCAGCCTGAAAAACGGGGCCGTGCTCCTTCTTTCCCAACGTCCTCCAATCCTGAACGGTCCAGGTGTTGTGGGCATCTTCGAGAATCTTGGGCTCGTCCGATAAGGGAGGCAAAACCATCTCCGTCATGGTCTCATCTAACAATATGAAGTCAGTTTGGCTGTGTTGCGGTGCAAGCGTCGGCCGGTGAATGGGATAGAACATACAGTCGTTGGCTAATGGGAGGTCCTGGCTTTGTTGATCTGAATCTTCTTGCTCGAGGCCGTCGGGGTTGATGATGGCTACGGAATCTTTTTCGATGGCATCGGTAACGCCCACGTAGTCGTCGTTCTCCATCACCAACTCACTGGGAGAGTCGCCGTTGTAGCTCTGATGTTCGATAGACTTGTCAGCCTTGCACCTGTTGCCGAGAGGCAGGGACTGATCGCCGAAAAACATGATCGGCTGCAGTATTCTAGGCAAAGAAGAGAGAAAGGAAGAAAGAGGAATAAAAAGGAAGGGTAAGTGACAGAGGGGGTTTTGATATGGATGCGATGAGACGACGACCAAAGAATTCGGGTTGTAATGTCACAAGACACTCGGAGATATCTTGGGATGTGACGGGATTGATGTATGGAGCAGATGTAAGAAGCCATCTCCTAGGCAGCGGCACGAAGGGGGCGTTGAGAATAATGCGCCAGACAGCGGCTGTCTGGGTATGCAGCCGCTGTGCTCTTGCCATTTAAATCTCGAGGCGTGGGTCAAAAAGATGCTACCCCGAGAAACGTGATGGAAGGGGGCAATGGTCCAGCGCAAAAGAAGTCATGACGTTACTGAAGCAAACGATTTGACCTGCAGAAGCACTGAAGACGCAGTCTTTGACGCCATCTTGATATCAGAAAGAAATGGCAAAGCCAGATCTGGTTCATGAACCAGTCTGGAGTAGGTACCGCCAGCAATGGATCGTGAGGAGACGCGAAGCACACACGGGGTTGTTTTCTTTTCTTCTTCTCGTTTCTTCTTTTGCTCGCCAAGTGCATCTCTTACCATTTTGACGGCGCCGGCAGAGCGTGAAGCTGCAACGCTCTCCGAAATTGGATAATCTGTTCGAGAAGTCGCACAGCCGGGAGCTGCAATGTGCACACGCGAGATCGGTCGAGGAGGAGAGAATTCGATGCCAAGTGCCAAGTTGTGCGCAGTCGAAGGGTTTCGAACGTCTCGCTGATGCCGTGGCGCTGAAGTGTCTGGAGGTTGCTCAAGGTGCGGCTCAGCTCAGCCTTTCCGCACACGCGTTGGCCGATTCGAGGACGGATTGCGGCGGTATGGCACAAAGATGGAGTGCTTGCGGGAGTGAAGATACCGTATACACTGGGAAAATAGACCCGGCAGCGCGCTTTGACCAAGGTCCATAAACCTGCATAATCTCCACACAACCCGTGCCAAACTTCCTTAAGTGAGACCTCTATAGCTGGGATGCCATCCAAAAATACCTTCACTGAGCAGAGATTGCTGGCCACGATAGGGATGTTTATGCAGGTTTGTGGACCTGGTCAAAGCGCGCTGCCGGGTCTATTTTCCCAGTGTATACGGTATGAGCAATGACGAGTTTTGCTGCCGAGATTTCACGGTCAGAGCATGTGCAATGGGCAATGGATAATGGGCGAAGGGCAATGCACGAGGAAAATGGTCATGGGTCTCTGCGAGGCGGCGGCGAATTTGATACGACAAGCTGGTGATGGCGACGTCAGGCAAATGTACCAATACAATGAATACATACACTTCGCACCAGGGCGGAGCACCTGAGGCATTAGCAACGCCGCCGCAACGGTGCTCAGATGCGGCCAGCTGCTAACTAATTAACTTAAACGGCTAACGGTACTGTAGCTCCCAGCTGCCAGCTGCCGACAGCAAATCATGTACAGTACATACCTACTCGGTACGTACAGTGCGCAGAAGCGGCACTGGGAACGTCTGTGGCGCACATGACGCCACAGCCCACCGTTCACTCGGCTACCTATGAACCGCAGAAGCTGGGCAGGTGCACTGAAGTCACTGACACGTCACACACGAGCGCTGTAATCACTGAGTGATCGCATGGCAAAGGCGCAGCTCTTTTCTCCGCTATATACCGATTTGCAGGTCTCTCCCTTCCTCTGTCATCTGAACTACCTGCGCACCGAAATTGTTGCGAACGGACACAGTCGTGTACATATGTACACGCAGGGAGTGTAAGTTTCAAGAAGTCGCACACACGGGCCGATTCTTCTTCACTGCCACGCGCCACGCACTTACACACAAATTCACAATGTACATACGGAGTACAAGGTAGGTACCTACCTAGGTACCTATGTACATACCTTACATACAGGTCCCCGCATCATGGCAATTAAGGCGGGCCAATCACATTCGGCCGCACCCCTCGGATCATCCATCCATCCCGCAGCCTCACATCGTACAAACGCAGCCCGAACGCATCAGAAATCACTCGTGCGGAAAACTCCAGCTCATCGGAATACATAGCTTCTACTTACACGTGCGAGAGCACCTCCCGCCATAACGTTCTTTCTTGGTTGTCATATTCTTCCGGTGTTGTTCCTCTTTCTTTTCTGGGTCTTGACTCTTGGTTGGGGCGTTTTGGCCTGGTTCATTCCAGGCAGACTGATTGGTAGAGACTTGCTGCGCTACGACGTAGATGCATACTGTCGTGCGAGCGAAACCACTTCTCAACCTGCCCTCCGTGTAGTAGGATCGAGGTCTCTCCGGCTTTACCTACCTAGTTCTCTAGTCTCTAGACCCCTTCGAACGTTAAGATCCCCTCTTTCCGCAGTCCCTTCAATTCCCTCATACATATATGTAGCCCTCGTCGCGTTCCTGGACCGGCGAACGTATTCGTGCTTGACCTCATCCCACTGCCCTCGAACAGTGGCGCACGAGTGACTCGATCGATATTCGCGTCGAAACTTTTCCCTGATTAGCCCTCATAACTTATAAGACAACAGGCAGCGACCGAATATAGTCAAAGACGGCAAAGAACCGCGAAGGATCACGGAAGGACCGGAAACCAGATCAGCTGTCATTCAATGCATGGAATATAAGCCATGTTGTCTCTGGCGCTGCGCAGTGCCAAAACGCGATGCAGGCTGACCAGAGGTCATCATGTCCCTGGAGCAGCTGTTGCTGCTGAGACGTTATTATGGGAGACTTCTTCAGTGCCCTCATCAGGTTCGCGATACGGTCTGCCATGTCAATTGCGCAGAGCGAGCAATGGCGCATGGCGTCCCATGTCTGCCCTGGACGAGTATGTTGCCAATATCATCAAACATTATGTCAAACCACACTCGCATGGCAAAACTAACGCGCATCATCTGCCTTGAAATGCGCATACAGATGGGTAGCGAGAGAAGCAAGACCCATTAGCTTGCGACAGCTAATGGTGTTTGGACGCTCCTTGACAGAATCACGACTCATCAGCTCCGCAAACTATGTCCGGACCGAGCTTCCAGCAAGGTAGGTTCTTGCTTTCAAGTTGTTTAAATCGCCCTTCGCCCAGTGTAATAGATGTTTGCCAGCTAACCACGTGGTTCGTACAGAGTAGCCCATCGTCTCCGTGATATGCAGCAGCTGCCCTACGTTGTGGTCACAAACCCACATATCAAGGAGGTCTACGACCTATACTACAGTGCACTTGATCAATTCCGCAAGGTGAAAGAAATCAAGACATTGGAGGATAACGACAAGCTGTGCGAAATCATCAGCCAGAATCTCAAGGGCCACTTACCTGTGATACCGAAGCTAGCCATGGGAATCCTCGAATGCGGCGGCTTAATGGACCCCCAGGAGCTCGACAAATTCATGAACACCATTCTCCGTTCCGTATGTGACCATCCTCCTCTCATTCATCTTCCCGGGAGCAATACACAAACTCTTGTTGTACGCTCCCTCCGCGTTATGCTCCAACTAACATCCCATCATCAACCACAGCGCATCTCCCGCCGCGTCATCGCCGAGCAACACCTCTCCCTCACCGAAACCTTCAACTCCCCCTACTTCTCCCCTGGCGCCAAGCTCTCCGAATCCGACTTCATCGGCGAAGTCTTCATCCGCTGCTCCGCCAGCGACGTCATCCAGCGCTGCGCCAAAGCCGTCACAGCACTCGCCCGCTCCACCAACGGCCCCAACGTGACCATCCCGGAAATCAAAATCCTAGGCCACCACGACGCCAGCTTCCCCTACATCCTCGGCCACATCGAGTACATTGTCGGCGAACTCCTCCGCAACTCCGTCCAAGCCGTCATCGAGAGATCCCAGAAACAATCACCCCCCCGGGACCCCACAGGCTCTGATCCTCCTCCTCCTCCTCCCCCCATCGAAGTCACCATCTGCGAAGCCCAAGAACACGTCATATTCCGCATCTCAGACCGCGGTGGGGGCATTCCCCGCGCCGAACTTCCTTACATGTGGTCTTTTTCCAAGGGGCCTAATTCGCAGCACCAACTACAAAACCTGGGCCAGGTTCCTCGTATGGCGGCCACGATGCAGGAACTCCATATACAAGATGAACTTGGGCGCGCGGATCTAAAAACCCCGACTGTGTATCAGACTTCCCTGTCGTCGCTGTCGAGCAGGCCTCCTAATTTGCGTTTGGGGATGGGTCTGCCCCTGAGTAGGGTATATGCGGAGTATTGGGCGGGGAGTCTTCACTTGCATAGCTTGGAGGGATATGGTGTGGATGCATTTTTGCAGATTTCGAGACTGGGGAATAAGAATGAGCAGCTTGTTACGAGGGCGAGTATGGACTCGATTTGACAAAAGGGATGATCTAGAAGGATTGTGGGGGTGGTAGGTTTTTATGAGTTACGGGTTGTGGAACAAGAATAAGCAGTCGTTACGAGGCGAGCGTGGATTCGATTCAGGTGGACTGATACTCTATGAAAGAAGATGGGGGGCGATGCGTTTGCGTTTAGATTTGGGAACAAGAAGGGATAAATCCTCATAAGGGCGAGCATGGACTCGGTTTGGATAGAGCATCAACATGACATGGGATAGTAGGGCAGCATAATGAATAGTAGCATCAAGCAGCTGGTTTCTGCAAAGTTCAACTTGGTTCACGATACCCATGATTTCAGAATGGCAAATTTTACATCATGAGAGTAAAGTAGGGACATGACTGTATCAACATCATTCGATGATAAGGTGGTCACACGAATTATTGGCCAAGCTCACTATCTAGCTAGGTTGGCCCTCAAACAGACAACAAACAGAAATGAGCCATACATAGACTCTAGCAAACAAAATAAAGACAAGGCTACGTGATTAAGAGAAAAGAGACGAGATGCTGTGCGTACAACGCGCCCTTGCCTTCATGACGCTAAGATATCGGGGGGCCAATATATATTTCTTTTCCTGCCTCTTTTCGCGCGTCCAGTGCTCAAGTGACTTGATAGGCACTGAAATCAAGTAATCGTTTCTCTCGGTGTCTCTCCCGATTGATGTCTTACTCAAGATCGAGAACCCAAGAAAGATCCCCACGGTACTGACAGGCATGTGCCCTTTGCCCCATTTCTCTTCCCATGGTGAGTAAGCCACTCTTGCTAACGATTCCATGCACCCCTCCCCTAAGCCTCAACAGCCTCCATAATGGAGCATATGAGTCAAAACAACAGTGGATAAATTTGATCGACTTTAACATCGCTTGCTGGTCAAGACATTCGGCTCTTAACGGCGGCCATGGCTGCGGACGGCACTGCCCTGCATTTGCTCGAGCTCGGTTTCCAACTGCTTGATCTGAGCGTGGGTCTGTTCGAGGTCCTTGTTGAGGCGATCGCGCTCGGCAATGAGCTTTTGCTCCCACTGTCGGAATCGCTGTTCCTCGATCTTGACTTGTTCGGTGAAACGCTTGCGCAGGGCCTCCTCTTCCTCCTTGAACTTGGGGTTGTCCAGCTTGCGGGGACGGGCTTCGCCAAACTTGCGCGTCTCCATCTGCTGAGCGCGGTAAGCCTCGTAGTGCAGCTCCTCAGTGGTGTGAATGAGATCGAGCATGTGGGTTCGGATAAGGATAGATCGCAGCTTCTTGAAGTCACAGTGGTCTTCATTCTCGACTTCGGCAACACCCCACGAGTATTGACGGCCCTTGACAATGCGACCGTCGCTGGCCTTGACGTCCTTCTCGGAACCAATGACGGCAAAGGGCATGGCGGTCATCAGGCTTCGAGCGTGCTGGGCGGCAGCTTCGTCGTCCTCCTCGACCGGGGGCTGGTAGATCTTGATGTTCTGGGCCTCAATGACGGAGATGATCTATACACTGGTTAGCACCAGACAAGATCTTGGGCAAATATAAATCATAGGACAGCTACGCCGATCCGTCCAGGCGACTCACTCTTTGCTTGAACTTTGTCAGGTCCGCAGGGCTCAGGGTATCAGCCTTGGCAATGACGGGGATCAGGTTGACACGAGAGCAAAGTCTCTTCATAACCTCGATGTCAAGAGGCTTCAAGGTGTGGCCGGTAGGGCGGATGAAGTACAGGCAGGCATGAACACGAAGGTCGATCTTGTCCTGTCGACGAGGCTGCTGCTCCTGGAGCATGTACGATTCATGCTGATCGTCCAGGAACTCGATGATGGGCATCCAAGAGTCGCGGTTGTTGACGTAGTCGCCAAATCCGGGTGTATCAATGACGGTCAAGCGGACTGTGATGGCACGAAGGATTAGCCATGTGAAGGAGGGAAAGGAAATACGGCCGTGTGCGCTGTTTACCCTTGAAGAACTTCTCCTCGAGCTCGGCCTTGGTGATCTCAATCTCGACCGTCTTGTCGACCTGCTTCTGATGTCTACGCTTGTGGTCGGCATAGTTCTTGATGGTGGTGGAGAAGAGTGTGTTGATGAAGGTGGTTTTTCCGAGGCCAGATTCGCCAGCAACCTAGGCAAAAGGTCAGTCTCGAAGTCGGCCGTAATTTCTGTGGTGAGTCGGCCATTCGAGCCGTTCTAGCTATTCAAACGGTTTGGCTGCCAAGATCAAGCACATACCATGATGGTGAAGCCAGCACCCCGCTTGGCGACGATTTTGTGTCGCTGGTTAGGGAGATTGGCAATGCCAATCGGCGAGGCACTCTCAGCAGCTGGGGCCATCGTGGACGAATCAAAGGATGAATGGAATGGAAATCTAGAAGAAGGGGGCTCGGTGTTGATTCAAGAGCACGCACGCAGACAGAAAGATGGACCACGAGAAGGAATTGAAGCAAGGCCAAGTTGAAACAGGACGCGAGGTGAATGGACGCAAGGGCGGAGACAGCGAAAGTCCAAGGCGAAGGCAAGTGGAGGCGAACGTTGGCAGTTTGGGATGGCTTCAGGGGCAGCAACGCACCACCACAAGGGGTCTGTGGGGGCGTCCAGGTGCTTTGGAAGCCCTGTGGCTGCCGACATGGGTCCGCTGAATTTGCTGGCGGTTGGACAACGCAGTCTGATTGGCTGAGATTACGCGGCTGTCACATTGTCGAGAAGCGCATCGTGGATTCGTAATTCGTGCTACACAAGCAACGGTCAATGGCCACCGTTCGCAGATTTCGGATTTTGCCACCAGTAGACACGACGGCAAGCACAATGGCAAGGTATATCTAGAGCATGTGCAAGGTTGCCCGAGGATATGGGGTCTGATGAACTGCCGCTTGGAGATGCTGATGGTAGCGCAGCTTTTAGCGTGGACAATCCAACGGCCTCCATGCCGAGAAGCGTTGGCCAAAGCACGACGGGAGCCACTGGATGTGTACCTAGGTATGTACTTGCGAGATACATACTGTACCTGGGGTCCGGGGATCTCAAACACGTGATATCGGGTGTACTAGCTTTGCAAAGAGCCTTTGCAAAGTCATCCTGGAACCGATACACATTGCCTGTGTACCAAAAGTTAAAACATGTAGCTACATATGTACCTACAACTTTCCCTTCCAATTTCTTTCCTTTCTTTTATTACGGCGGCTATTTGAGCAAGCTGGGAACGTCGAACATGGCCACCGTCGCCGAAACGGCAAGAATTAATCTGTGCCACGGCCACACCGCAATGTCGCCGCCAATTGCTCACCAACCTAGATATCTTGTTTGATAGCCCAACGCTGGATAATTGTATTAATTATTGACTTCTTGAAGGAACGCGTCAGAGAACTCGATACGTTTTGTTTTACTCAAATGCGACTCCGTAGTACAGAGCCCCTATGGAGCATGTATCACTTTGGTGGCCCGAGATCACAGGAAACAGCCTATCGTGTTGCAACTTAATGAGAAGTACACATTGAAGTTGGATTCAGTGGCTTGCACTGATGAAATCAATCGCGATTCCGAGCTTGAACTATGACACACGTGTAAGCACAGAAGTGAGCAACAACCTTGCAGGGAGTCAACGGTGCAGAGCCTTACGTATGGAAAGTCCGCCATTCTCCCAGTCCTTTCTTCCTTTTTCTAGACCAACATTGTTACTTACTTCCACCATTAGGTTTTGACGTATTCTCACAAAATCCCACTCCAGTACATAGTATGTATCCTGTTTCGTCCCCAACATACCTACTGCCGTTGTACATTAACCGTTATGTACGCACGTATTTGTTCCGTTAACATTACTTAATCAAACGGAATTTCCGTATTTATTACTTAATGTAACTCGGGTCACGGCCCACGGGTGGCGTGTAGCCGGGGTACTACCTAGGTACCGAGGAGGTACTCAGCAGTCCGCCCCGGGGACGAAAAAAAGTGGCAGCTAGTCTTATCGATAAAGACAATGTGTTCGAATTTTTGACACTGACGAAATCCTGTAGCCAATCCACAAGCATGATGATCATATGATGGCCTCGTGAATGGACGACAAACATGAAGACTGACTTCAAGGTACGGCGATGTGCGTGACGCTTATAGACCTGCCTGCTAACTTTGCGCCAGTTCTCGAACTTGCTGGGCACCGTCTACTGCCAGGGCAACTTGCTCTTCAGCCCAGATGGAACCCATCTGTTTTCGCCTGTAGGCAATCGCGTTACAGTCTTTGATCTTGTTGAGTGAGTAACCATGGACAGTTGACTGTGGAATGACGACGGCAAGAGTGAGGCTTTATCTTGATTGGTGGTATGCTAATGACATCGCGCCAAAGGAATAAATCCCACACGTTGCCGTTTGCGCATCGCAAGAACATCGCACGAATCGGACTCACACCCCGCGGCAATCTTCTCCTCACTGTCGACGAAGATGGACACGCCATCCTGACCAATGTCCCTCGCCGAATTGCAATCTACCACTTCTCATTTCGCGCACAGGTTACCGCGCTGTCATTCTCTCCCTCTGGTCGGCACTTTGTCGTGGGCCTGGGCCGCAAGCTCGAGGTATGGCACGTGCCGTCTACACCCGACACCAATGCCGAAGGCGAGGTCGAATTCGCACCATTCGTGAGACATCACACACATACAGGTCACTTTGACATAGTGCGACATATCGAATGGTCAAGCGACTCAAGATTCTTCCTCACCACGTCCAAGGACTTGACGGCCCGGATATGGAGCGTAGACCAGGAGGAGGGCTTCACGCCGACCGTTCTATCTGGACACAAGCAGACAGTCATCGGCGCATGGTTCTCAGAGAACCAAGAGACCATTTACACAGTCAGCAAAGATGGTGCCGTGTTCGATTGGCGCTACGTGAAGCCTCTCAACCCCACGGAAGACCAAGAAATGCTGGACCCAGACGACGACTCCGATATGCGATGGCGCATCGTCCAAAAACACTACTTCATGCAAGGAAGCTCTCATGTACGATGTGCGGCTTTTCATCCCGCGTCTGGACTTCTGGTGGCGGGCTTCTCAAACGGGACCTTTGTGCTGTACGAGATGCCAGACTTCAACAACATCCACAAGCTAAGTATTTCGCAAAACGATATCGACTTTGTCACCATCAACAAGAGCGGAGAATGGCTTGCATTCGGCGCATCCAAGCTTGGACAGCTTCTGGTCTGGGAGTGGCAGTCAGAATCCTACATCTTGAAACAACAGGGCCACTTTGACGCCATGAACTCCCTCGTCTACTCTCCGGACGGACAACGCATCGTCACAACAGCGGACGACGGCAAGATCAAGGTGTGGGATATTGACTCAGGTTTTTGCATTGTCACATTCACCGAGCACACCAGCGGCGTGACCGCATGCGAATTCGCCAAAAAGGGCAATGTGCTCTTCACATCCAGTCTGGACGGGTCGATCCGAGCATGGGACCTCATTCGGTACAGAAATTTCCGCACCTTCACCGCGCCGACGCGACTCTCTTTCTCCTGCATGGCTGTAGACCCTAGTGGCGAGGTCGTTGCGGCCGGCTCGCTCGACTCATTTGACATTCACATCTGGTCCGTCCAAACGGGTCAACTCCTGGACCAGCTATCCGGCCACGAGGGACCGGTATCTGCGCTGGCCTTCTCACCCAACGGCGACTCGCTGGTCAGTGGAAGTTGGGATCGCACAGCGCGAATCTGGTCCATCTTCAGTCGAACACAGACGAGCGAGCCCCTCCAGTTGCAGGCAGACGTGCTGGATATCGCCGTCCGACCAGACTCACTCCAGCTCGCCATCTCGACGCTCGACGGCCAACTGACGTTCTGGTCCATGGCAGATGCCGAACAGGTCGCTGGCCTTGACGGCCGTCGCGATGTATCCGGAGGACGAAAGTTTGGCGATCGCCGAACAGCCGCCAACGTATCGGGAACCAAGAGCTTCAACGCCATTCGGTACAGCACCGATGGAAGCTGTCTCCTCGCCGGCGGTAACAGCAAGTACATCTGTCTCTACTCAGTAACAACCATGGTTCTACTGAAGAAGTACACCGTCAGCGTCAACCTCTCCCTCTCGGGCACCCAAGAGTTCCTCAACAGCAAGCGTCTCACCGAGGCCGGCCCCATAGATGAGCTAGACGACCAAGGCGAGGAGTCCGACCGCGAAGACCGCATCGACACCAGCCTACCGGGCTCCAAACGTGGCGGCGACCCCTCCGCGCGCAAAAAGCTCCCCGCCGTCCGCGTCAACGGTCTCGCCTTCTCACCCACCGGAACAGCCTTCTGCGCCGCATCCACAGAGGGTCTCCTCATCTACAGCCTAGACACAACGATCCAGTTCGACCCCTTTGATCTCAACATGGAAATCACCCCCGCCTCAACACTCAACGTCCTTGAGTCGGAGCGGGACTTCCTCAAGGCCCTCGTCATGGCTTTCCGCCTCAACGAAGCCGGTCTGATCAAGCGTGTCTTCCAGGCGATTCCCTCTCCCGACATAGCCCTTACGGTCGGGAATCTCCCCAGAGTCTACGTCTCAAGACTTCTCCGATTCGTGGCCGCCCAGACGGAAGAATCCCCCCATATGGAATTCTGTCTTCTCTGGATCAAGGCCCTGATTGATAAGCATGGTGTGTGGTTGACGGCTAATAGGAGTAAAGTGGATGTGGAGCTGCGGATCGTGTCCCGCGCGGTGGCTAGAATGAGGGATGAGATTCGGCGACTGGCGGATGAGAATGTGTACATGGTGGATTATCTGCTTGGGCAGGCTGACAAGAAGGCGTCCGAGAAGAGCGTTACGGGGAAGGAAGTCCACGCGGTGGTTCCCCTGAATGGTGAGGAGAATGGAATGGAGGAGGATGAGGGCGAGGATTCGGATGGATGGATTGGATTGGAATAGAGCCTGGCGTAGGGGGCAATCCACGTCGTTGGTTGCAATAGCATATGAACTTTTTACGTTTGCGAATGATGACTTATAAGCTGTGTACGTCGGTAATTTGACGTTGGCGTTTGCGACTGGCGTATTGACTTGTTGACTGATTTAGCTGTTTGGTGTCGTTTACTTGTTGTGTGTTACTGCTGTTCCCCTTCGCTGGATACGTCAAACGCTGATGCTATCTTCGCAAAGACGAAGAAGCTGCAATCTCGTTAACTTCCGCCGTATCGTACTACATATGTGCCTTCCCTAGGAACGATGATGACTTTGTGAAGCATGCCCTTTCACATCGATGCCCCTTTACCCCTTTTCAGAACTTGTCTGGTCTTAAGATTCACGTTCTATTATAGTCGTCTACTCGACAGGCCCGAAACATTGAACTACCCTATGACCGCAAGACTAAGAATGATCTCCCCAAGAAGTCAGGTTACGTAAAAACGTCTAAGGTCGCGGATTTCACTGAACTTCCACTCTATCCGAGTCCCTTAATACATCTAATACGGCCGTTTTCCCTTGTATTAACTGATCTTATATGTACAAATATTGTCATTGCTCCGTTGGGCTATGAAGGCCTCAAACAGCCGTGGACCTTTTCGAATGGAATCTTTTCGTAGACGGCAATCTTTGGCATAACACGCCATTCTCACCATGAGCAGAATCGAGTCTGCGACGCGATACATGTGTTTGCTGAGGATACATGTGTATCCGCAGCACCACTTTGCCATGTCGCTCGCCATTAGACATGTTTATTCACATTCACTACTCCCACAGACAGTGGACACAAACAGCAGACTACGTTGCTGGTCTATCACTGTTCGTGGTTTTATTTCTATTCATGGTCCGAGACAGAAGCAATTCCAGGCATTAAAAAAAGCCCTGCACAGGATGTCTTTTCCCGCGTTGGACACTGATTGTCTTAATCATCAGAATCATCAGAGGATTCTTCGGAATCTGAAAGCAGTGGCATGTCCTTCCACGCGGATGTAAATCCTGTCCCATAAATCCATTTGTCGTTCTGACCCTGCACCCCTCTCAGCAACATACGATGCGCCTGCAGCCAGTCTTCAACGCTGCTCAGCCGCATCCACCGACTTCCCTTCCATTCCGAAGAAGTCTCCTCGGCCAGCAACAAGGACCGAACTACCTTCACCACATGCCCATCGTCAAAGATGTTCTGGAATGTGGGTAAAAGATCTACAGGGAGTTTCGCTTCCTGCATGACATGTGTACTGCATTCTCGAATGGTGGACATCCTGAGGAGAGGGCATCCCCGGGCAATGTACTGGAGCACGTCATAGCGCATTTTGTGTTCGAGCAATCGTATTCTCCCACTTACTGGAATAAAAGGCTTGTCCAGCGACAGGAAAAAAAGCGATGCGTTGAGGCTATGACTACAAGGCAGTCAGGCCCAGTTAGCAAAACGTCACGTTATGGCAAATGTACTTGGCTGAGGCGTTATCATGTATGAGATACTCACATGAGGAAGAAGTCATATCTGGGAACGCGGGGCGGATACTGTGATGATGCTGCCGAAACATAGGCATTGTGATGCAGCATCTCCGCAGTTCTCTCGTCGAGATCCTTCTCCTCTACTCGCAACGAAGCTGCCAGCTCGATAGCCTCCTTCAAGGTCCTCGCCAAAACGCCATCGAACAATGAATCGGAGTCCTTCCACTCTGCGGCATTCCTCAAGGGTGAATCGCTGCTGCGAATTTCTTCACAAACGCGTGAAAGATACCGATGCGGCACCTCTGTGCCAGACTTGTCGTTGGCTTCTACAGCGGCATCGACCTTGTCAAAGAAGTCTCCCAAGGAGTTATCATGTACGGCTGCCTGAGCGAGCGCCGCGGCTATAAGGGCAGGTTGCTCCCACTCCAGGCCAAACTGAAGCTGGATCAGGGGATGAGCGATGCCAGAAAACAGTCGCTGGTATATGTCTCGGGACTTTGAGGTATCTTGGAAGACGAATTCACTGAGGACGGCTTCCCAGCCCTTTTCGTCAATCTCGAGCTGGAAGAAAGCGAGGAAGTCGGAATAGTGTTTGCCAACGCCGAGGTAGTTAGGCGCGTTAGCAGACCAGTTTCGCTGTAGTTCTGTGACTACGTTGTGTTTGACAGGAATCGCCTTTTGCTGATAGTGCTCATTGGCGTCATAAGCCGTCTCAAGGGCTGAGATGGGAGCCCCAAGACCGTAGAGCGTCAGAAGATAGTGAGTTATCTGTCATGGAAGATTGATGAGTAGATCACACGAGTATGACGAGGTCCAGATTATGAGACGTACGTGATTGTGAAATCCGCGAGCGTTGAAGAAGACGTGATGTTTCTACAAGAGTGTTAGCGTATATGCAGATGCCACGGAGGTTGCACAAGGTCTCATACCTCGAAATCCTGTTGCAGCAGTTCCGTAACCTTTGCTGCCGTTTCCTCGTCCTGTTCCGCTTGCCATAGTCCGGTGTTTTCGGAAGTGATCAGGATACGACGCGATGTGGCCATCTTGGCAGTAGGACAGAGTCGACTGTATAGCAGAGGCGAAATTTGGGTTGACGACAACGACGATGAAGGTATTCTCGGGGTCAACTGTCGAGAAAGTGTACGCAGTAGTGATTGAGAAAGAAAGCGCATCGAAAGCGTGGTGAGGGAATTCTTTTACATTGAACACTCCGATGGACTCTTGTTCACCTCACTTGACCGCCAAGAACGATGAAACTAGCTGCAACGGCTTCTAGTCCACCTCTAGTGCGACATGATGCTGAAATATTGATAGTCCCCTCTTAAAATCCGACTCCGGATGTCCGAGGTTCGAGATGATGATCTACCCATAACTCACTCATGCACGTCGTCATCCGAGGCTGCAGCGATAGCGTCAGTGACGTCATTGAGCATCGGCCCGGCGCCACGGCTCTGCACCTCGACCGTAGATCCATTGTCCGCTTTCAAAATTCAGGCTCTGTATACTCTGCAGGGCGGGGCGAAGTGTCATGCATTACCACATTCGGAGTCATTCCCAAGGGTCCATGAAACACCCGAAGGCTTTGTGGTTACATAGTGATTCTCCAGAAGGACAACGAAGATGAACAACAGGGGGAAATCAGGCGCAAGAAAAGTCTCAAGTCAACGTTACAGAAACCAGATTATAGCTTGTTCACAGTTCTCAAGAACGTGGTCAAATGGGGAGCGAGGTATGCGGTTGACTTTGGCTATTTCATGTTTTGTCACGGAGCCTCCTGATGGAGGGATGGATCGCGAACACGAGCTCATTTTCACCCTGTTGGCGCGCAAAGTACCGAAATGAAAGGAAATTATCACAGGTCCATATTGTCTCAGGAACCTACTTCGTACACATGACTTGGTCGCGATGCATGTCAATTCAGTGTCGCCAATTTGGTCCAAACGGTCCATGCCTTCATGCCTTCATATCGGTGAGGAAGGGAAATATTACTAGCCAAACAAATCTTTCATAATTTAGTTTTACTCAGGCCTCTATCACATACGACCATAGGTGGTAGAAAACTCGGGATCCCGTCCGCTCTCCCATAGATAAGCTGCCAACCGACAGATTAGTAGTTGGGTCGGTGACGACCAGCGAACACCGGTTGTTGTATGTTTTTGCTTCTTGTACTTTTTGTTTTCCAACCTTCGGAGCACGTTTTCTCATTCTGGGTTTCCTTTTCATTGTTTTCTCTCCAAAATCTTGCTGATCATCATTACGGTCTACTGCTTGAACTCTTGTTTTGATCCATTTCCAGCGAACTTGAATGATTATTCTGGAGTCCTGGCTGTAGCCCAATCTGACTCACGCATGTTAAGCGCGGTCCAAGCCAAGTCACATGATGGATTGGTTGTCGCACCCGCGAACCGCCCACCCACCCCAAACCGGCCAGCGTAAAATCCTGCACATGCCATGCATCCGCATTGAAAAGCAAATTGTACAACCATCCATCCACTAGATTCTTACACATCTTTCATCGCGATGCCTCGGTACACCGAAAGCGACCTCAAAGAAGCTCTCCAGGCCGTACAGACTGGTGTGTCTATCCGCCGAGCCGCCAAGCTACACGGCGTCCCAAGAAATACGATTGCGGACCGCATTCACGGCGCCGCTAGTCGAAAAGATGCAAACGAAGTCAGCCAACGTCTCTCACGGCTTCAGGAAGAACATCTCAGTCAGTGGATTCTTGCCCAGGATGCGTTAAAGTTGCCTCCTACGCATCAACAAGTGCGTGATTTCACACAGCGAGTTCTTGCTGCACATGGCGATACACAGCCGTTGGGGAAGCGGTGGATCGAGGGCTTCTTACGCCGTAATCCCGCTATCAAGCACCGTAAAAGCAAACCAGTCGATTCAGCCCTTACAAATGGTGCCACTGATGCTACGGCTACTGAGGATGGTGCCGCTATTGAGGATGGTGCAACTTTTGGGAATGGTGCGACTATGGAGGGGATCGCTGCCCAAGACCAGCCAGATATTGTCGCTCCGACTAGCCCACGTACGACCGACACGAATGGGACGAGAAGGCCGCTGACCCGAGCTGCAAAACGCCGGATAGGCCTGAAAGTTGGTGCTGGGTTGGGTGAGGATGTTATTGCCGCCTGCGAGGCTCTGAAAGAGATGAGACATGGGCCGGCAGGCCCAGCACGGGACTGATTTTGGGAGTTCTGATCTTGCGAAGTTCGATCTCGCGACATTCCGATCTGTCGACCTTCGGATCTTGCGCGAGTCGCGACACTGTGATGGTGGGACATACTAATTGGCAAGAAGAGCCTAAGTGCATGATACCTCTCTACTCAACATCGAGTGCTGAACCGAATGAGGAACAAATATATACGACATGTTGTGTACACGGCCATGTCGGAACAGACGAGACAGCCGTCTCCGATGGCAACTTGGACGGCCACTGGGACGGCCGGACCGCCGGTTTGGCGCAGATGTGGGAAGAAACACGACCAGATCAGCATTTCATTTGCTAAAGTGCTGAATACCTTCCCTGAATGGTCTGAGAAACTTTTGTGCTGCGTACAAACGGGTATCGAGGCGGCAATAATCAGTGTATCTGCTGTTGGTCCCTGAATTAGTCGGGGAATCTGATATTGGATGACGCAGCGGCAGGGCTCGGGGTGAAGGCGAAGACTTCGAAAGAGGCGGACGGTCTTGGTGCAAAGCCGAGCGAGGCTACCAGTGGCTACTTGAGTGACTGCCTAGGTCTGAGGCATATTGTCAAGGAAAACCGCAAGAATCTACACCAATACAACGTCATCATGGACACCAATGTGAACGGGAATTTAAACATGATTACTCTCTCAAACGACTTTCATCTTTCAAGTCCACCAACGCACCATGATTCATTAAAGTGGCAGCAACTCTCATCGGAAATAATGCAAGTCATCGCGAAAGATTAGGTACTCCGATGCCCGTTATAACTATGCCTTCGCCAGGCCCACGCCACCGGGAAATGAGTCCTGTTTTACATCACGTTTCATTTAGGTCGCTGTCCACGCATCACGTACTTTGCTTTGAGGATAGCGAAATAGGTCACAGGTGTTATTGTCACTGCTCAGAAAAGAATTGAAAAGTTCCCACATATCTCGAGGTCACTCATAAATATCTGACAGTCTGTGTATCGGACAAGACATTTGAACACTGATTTCTCGTCTCCTGCTAAGGCTGCTATCGCGGCTAGCTCGCCCTGATCTCTAGCAGAACTTGATCAGTTACCCAGAATACATAGCCACCCACTCATGTACCAGTGGCGCACTCGCACTGAGTCCTCCAAATCTCGGTGCACTCCAGATGCTGTTGGGAATTGGCTCCCATTTAGATCTTGCGCTGCGCCGTCGACTCGGGATCCTCGACAGCTACCTCATCCTTCACTGGACTAGACGTGGAAAGGACATATTCCTCCTTGTCAATGTGCTTGAAGATGAACCACTGCAGGTTTTGGGTCAGATGACGAAAGATCAAGACAAGATGAAGGGGGACAACACCAGACAAAGGAAGTGAGCGCATATACATCGCGATCCACGGAAAGTACACGAGACGCAGACAGGGCGGCAAAGGATCAGAGTCAAGGACAAGAAGCACTGAAGCAGAGATGACGATGGACTTACAAATGAGACAGTAACAACAGCGCCTATAACGGCTGGTACCAAAAAGTCCCACACGAGGTAGGGATCGGCAATTACGGCCGACGTGGCCAAATTCACGATGTTGGCGAAGCCAGTGGTGAACAGGTAGATGGCTGACACGAGGCCTCTCATGTTGACAGGGGCGCGGGAGTATGCGATGCCATAAGCTGCGAAAAGGGCAAGTCCTTTAGTACTTCAATTATTCTTTTCACATGTTGAATTTAATTTATTTTCTACCGACAACACCGAGACGGTGCAAATGAAGAAGAAAAAGTATTTTCTTGGACCATGACATACCTGGAACGTTGATGAACAGCTCTGAGAACCCGCCCAGCGCGAACGGGACCGTCTCCCACCAAAGAGAGATGGGAGAAAACAAATCATTGTCTACGCAGCGCGGGTCCGTGGATCCGTACCATCCGCAAGGTGACGTCTGGTAGGCCTTATAGCAGAGGATGGTATACGCAATGCCAGAGAGCGTGCTGATGAAGAAGCCTGTTGTAATGCGCGCGACGGGGCCGTACTTTACTTTGGCTTTGCACAGCATCGGGTACACCAAATACTAGCAGACGAATTTCGACTGTAAGCCAGAGTGTTTGCATAGAACGAGATGGATGAATCTGATCGAGGAGAGAAAGAGGAAAGACAAGACTCAAGAGATGATAGCACACGCAGATCAAGGAAGTACTGCAACCTACGTTAAGAATTGGCCCCATAACGATGATGCTGATACAGTTGAAGTTTCCAATAACATCGTTGGGCACACCGTCACTGGTGAGCATTTTGCTCAGATAGTTGGGTGCATTTCCGATTCTGCGTCCACCAGCGTAAGCATCACGGAACTAAAACATGAATCAGGAGCCGCGCAATCAAGCCATACCCATTATCGTTCCAATACTGGACCGGAAAGAAGCAAAACATGCCCGTTGCTTGCATCGTCCGCTGCACATCCACCACAAATGCGTCCGTATAGCGCGTCTCGGGAGACAACCCCCTCTCAGCTCGGACCGAAGGCTTCGCAGGATCCCACCAGCCCCGGCGACCGATTCGAAAGATGCCCCCACCGGAGAGACAGTGGCCTATAGCTCGCAAGACATTTGGCAAGTCAGAGCCACCAGGTTTGTGCAAGACAAGACGCGGCTTCAGCCAGATGAGCAACATGGGCAGCGGCAGGTAAAGCAGGAGTGGAAGCAGGAAAGCGAGCCACCAGCCGACGTACTTTGCCGCGTAGGACGTGGCTGTGGAGGTAAAGCCGCCGATGTTGGTAAAGATGTAGAACCACATCATGATGCGCTCGGTGCTGTGCTCGGGGTCTTGGATGACGCGCTCGCCCGAGGGGAGGGTCTTGATGGTTGGGACATGGGAGCTCATCTGATCGAGCAGGAGGGGAGTGACGACGGGTTTGAACATGGCTGCCACACGTCAGTACATATCAGCCGATGGCTTGACAAGAACGTTGATGAACGAGTTACGAGGCCGACTACGACACACCAACAGATCGACATCTAGAAGCGTTGAAAACAGAGAAACATTTCAACGGGTCGACTTTTCACTGAGTTGTTTCAAGACGGTAGAGTCTAGACCTACCAGATCCCACCGCAAGGATGTATACTCCCAGGAAGAAGGGGATTTTCGCGGTCCCATTCTCGATCAGTTCGCGTGCACCACCCGCCACGATGAGAACATGGGCAACACCGCAAAGGATGACACCCCAAAACATCATGGAGTATCGCCCGAATTTGGCATCGGCCAGATAGCCGGTGACCAGGGGGAGGCAAAACGAGATGAGACTGAAGGATTGCGTGGTGGCGTTCTGCAGGCCAGTCAGCATGGATGAAATGTACAGGAACTTGAAGAGGGCACTGAGTGAGGGGATCTTGACTAAGAAGGTGGGAGTAGCGGGCAATAAGAGACGCATTGATGAAGAAGGGAGCCACCATGAATAATGGAACAAGCGGTCCAAGGGATCCAAATAAGTCTGAGGAAAACATAAACTTGAAGCATGGATGATGGAAACCACAAGTCACAATGGATTGCTTCACGTTGACATACAGCAATCTGCTCACCCATTCCCAAAGCACCCTGGATACTGGCCGTGCTACCTGGCGCGACGGCGCCGTAGCCATTGCCACCTTTGGGAAGAGGCCGGTTGATGTAGTTTGTCCAGAGCTGAGCACATCCTGTGACGAGATACATAGCGTTAGCAAAGACCGAGATGGATTCATGGAAGAGCAAGCTGAACTGCACATGACGGTACCAAAGAGTTTGAAACAATGCAACCGCAGGAACTATATCAAATGATTGCCAGTGGCCACTTACCTATAAACGAAGCCCTTTCACAAAACTCCACGACACACAACAGATACGCCACCGCGGGAATCCCACCAGGAACGCGCCGCAACGTGGCAAGCTCCTCCTCAGAGGGCTTGCCCTCGTAGTCGCCGTCTCTGGTGGCATAGGCACCATCTTTGCACTCGTAGACAGGGTCGACTACGGCGACGGCATCACAGCGTTTTGTGGGAAGGTCTTTCCCGTGCGAAGGAGGGGGATTGATGTCGATGGTTTGGATGGCCGCTAAGGTGGATATGATGATGAGAGGTGTTAGTTTTGCTCGGTGTCGTGACCCATTGAAAGTTTAAACAAAATGTAGGTAGAGTATAGATGCAGGGTGGCTAGAAGAGCTAGTCAGGCCGGGATAGAGCTCTGTCTGTGATGGCCTCTTCCTTGCGCTGATTCCGAGTTCCTGTGATGGCCAGTTGTTGTTCATCTGCGGAACAATATGTACATACCCATGGCTTCTAAATTCTAATCACCTCCAGAAACCCCGAAAAAAAAAAACATAGACTGAACTTCTGAAGCAGCTACAGCCTTAGGTACTTTGAGAGATGAGAAAAGAAAGAAAAACACACACCCCACGGGGAGTTCATCTTAAGAATCAGAAAATCTGAGTCAACTCCCGGTCGACACATCATAATTGGACAACGGGACGACAAATCCGGATGTTCGTTCAACTTTATCCCGCAGTGAAGATGCAACAATCCCTGACTTAATCATGTATGTACATGTCCATATGTAGTGCTTCGGCCCGCGGTGCTGGCTATGTGTATAATATCGAAAGAAAAATCGCCAGGATACATAGTCGCTTTTCCATTTAGGCTCCAGCCGCAACCGCAAGGATATCAGTGTCCGCGGTCCATGCCTAGCAAGGTACGGAGCCGGGAGTATGTACACATGTAGTGATCAACCGCCGGGACGGGAAATCGATCGCTTCTAGCTAGGATACGGAGCATCTAACCTTCAGGATACGTATCACTACGTACTCCGTATGAACACTATGAAGTCTACGACCCGTTGCCTGGTTTGCACCCAGCATATGTACATCGGACTCCGGAGCCAGCCGGTCCAAACCAGCAGGCCATCGCGCCTTGTACCCGGTCTTACGAGACAGTATGAAATGCATAACTAAATGCATGTCTCATTGCCATGTTGTACTCTGTACTTTGTACAATCATGTGATGCTGCGTGGACGAGATCCGAAATTCTGAATAGCAACGCGTGAAGAATCCTGCCGTACGGACATGTGGCCAATATGGGCGACAACGCGGACAGGCACACACATATGCGGATAAGTACGCGACGTGGCGAGTAACTTGGAAGAATACTGTACGCAGGCAGTTACGTCGATCGAGAATGAATACAGTGTATACAGTTTCGGAAATGGTATTGCTCAGTGCTCACAAGCAGGATGAAGAACATGGAGAATAATGCAGACTCACACCCTCGCTTTCAACCTTCCAGAACCGTGACCCGTCCGCTCGTTTATTACCTCACATAGAAAAATGTCAAGCCGTACTCACCGACACATTATCACATCATGTCCCACGGGCCACAACAAGACATCGAAGCACGACGTGACACGGCAGAGGCTTCAGAAATGCATACATTAAAATTCAAATAAATTCGCGTGCTCAATCTTTGTGAGCGGGTTATCTGTTCCAATTCCAAAGCCTTGATACACCAAGACAAAAAAGAAAACCTAGTCCAGTCCTATTCAGACATGAACATATCGTGATTCGTAATATTTGACGACGCCGTGACCCAAGTTCAATACCAACCGCCCATTTTTTCACACCAGCCCACCTTTTTCTTCGTCTCTTGTCTTCTAGAATCTCTTTTCCAGGCCCGATGTTCGGTTTTGCTCCTGCAAAAGTCATTACGATTCCTCATACAAGGGTGCCATCATCTACCAAGTATCATCAGGCGTCTACGACATTTCCTCATCGTCGTCAAAGTCGTCAAAGTCGTCAAAGTCATCTTCATCCTCATCTTCATCTTCATCTTCATCGTCAAAGTCATCTTCATCGTCGGCCTCCAGGTAGTAGGTCATGGCCTCGGGGTACAAATCCTCGGCAATAGCGATAGCAAGCTCGTTGACGTCGGGTAAGACTTCAAACTTGTGTTGGTCATCATCATCGTAGGCATCCTCCATCTGTTCCTGGATCCTCCTGCCCTCCTTGCGGGCCTGACGCTTCTCCTCAACCTCCATGAAAGCCGCAGCGCTCTCCTCAGCGCTGATGTAGCGGCCTCGGTAACCGAACATGTTGAAGAAGCTGTAAGTATCGAGGCTGTTGTCGCGAAACTTCTTGATAAGTGCCTCTCTGGCCGGCGACTTCGGGTCGTAATTGCCGACCTTCAGCTCTTCGTAAATCTTCTTGGCGATATCCACCAGGCCTCCGGTCAGGTCCTTGCCAGGCTTCCACTTGATCTCGACAGGCTCGGAGACATAGCCTTCCCAGTCGTTCATGGCGCAGCGCCACCAAAACTTCTTCTCCAGCACACTATTCTCAAAGTACTCGTTCTCGGCGAACTCGAACTTGAGCGAAAAACTGCGGGGGTCGCCATCGGGCAGCTCGAAGCGCTCAACAGTGAGATTCTTGAGGGCAGTGCGAATGACTTTGGCGTCGAGAGGCAGAAACCACTTATCGATCTCAGGAGGAGCCGCCCTGAAGACGCGAGGCCAGAAGTTGGGGATTTCTGAAATGACCTTCTCGCGCTTAGCGTACAAATCCCGAGTCATCTTTTCATTGATACGCACTGAGAGAAGAATTGTTAGCACGCCATGCGACGGGGGAGATAAGAGGAAGTTCAACTGGGCGCTGCACGTAGCAGATGGAGCAATCTGGGCAAGTGCGAGCATTCGCCTGAGATAGGCTTAGCCTCATCTTGGGAGAAAAGACAGGAACTGATAACATACTCATCTCGAGCTCAACCTGCCGAAACCCATCGACGATGGGATCGAGCTTGTCGAGGATCGCGTGGCATGGTCCATTGTGTTTGTGTTCGTGGCATGGTCCATCGTGTTTGTGTAAGTGTTCGAAAGACATTGTGGCGGTTGCGATATGAGAACAAGATAAATTTCGATAGGATTATTGGATGTGTCGAAGATGTCTGGGAGAAGAGATAGGCAAGGACAGTCAAGAAGCGCCGGAGCAGGTTCATGAAAGGCCTTTCGAGTAATGGCCCATGTATGATGTGAGGAGTTGGTAAAAAAAACTTTAAACTGGAGCCTCGGCGCCGATGACCTACAAAAGCGGGTTATGAGGCAGTTGCGTTGTCTTCAACTTGTCAACTTGTCACCCCAGGGGCCAGGCTCCAGCACATGGGCATCGCCGCATCGGAGCCAGCCGGTCCAACCAGGACTCAGGAGGCCACCACGCCTTGTACCGACAGGTACATATGAATGAATGAGTACGCTACGTGACGAGGAACTTGGAAGAATACTGTACGCAGTTCCGTCGATCGAGTCTCGACGATGAATATACAGTTCTGGAGATGGTATCGCACAGGTAAGATGAAGAACGTGAAGAATACCTATGCAGACTCACATTCTCGCTTTGAACCTACCAGAACCGTCCGCTCGTTTACCTTTAGATAGTCAAGCATTACTTACCGACTCATTACCACATCATATATCAGGCGCACGACGTAACACAGCAGAGGCTTCAGGAACGCATACATTAAAATCCAAATCAGTTCGCGTGCTCAATCTTTGTGAGCGGGTAATCTGTTCCAAGTCCAAAGCCTTGAATACACCAAGAAAAAAAAGAAAACCTAGTCCAGTCCTATTCGGATATGAACATATCGTGATATTTGAAGACGCCGTGACCCAAGTTCAATACCAACCGCCCACTTTTCATACCAGCCTACCTTTTTCTTCGCCTCTCTTCTTTTGGAATCCTTTTCCAAGCCTGATATTCGGTTTTGCCCCGGCAAAAGTCATTCAGATTCCTCATACAAGGGTGTCATCATCTACCACAAGTATCATATGGCGTCTACGACATTTCCTCATGCTCAATCATCAAAATCCATGTCGCTGTCCAAAGCCAATTCTTCGGCTTCCTGGAAGTAGTGGATGGCGTCGGGGTACAAGTCGTCGGCAATGGCAAGAGCAAGGTCGTCGGCGTTGGGGAAGATCTCAAACTCGTCTTCGTCATCATCATCGTCATCCTCCGTCTCTTCGTCGACCGCCTTGCCCTCCTTGTGGGCCTTGCGCTTCTCCTCAAGCTCCTTGAAAGCCGCAGCGCTCTCCTCAGCGGTGATGTAGCGGCCTCGGTAACCGAACATGTTGAAGAAGCTGATAGTCTCGATGTTGGTATCGTCAAGCTTGTTGACAAGCGCCTCTTTGGCCGGTGACTTCAGGTCAGACTTGCCGACCTTCTCCTCCTCGTAAACCTTCTTGGCGAGATCCAGCAGGCCTCCGGTCAGGTCCTTGCCAGGCTTCCACTTAATCTCGACAGGCTCGGAGACATAGCTTTCCTGGCCGTCCTTGGCGCAGCGCCACCAAAACTTCTTCTCCAGCACACTGTTCTCAAAGTACTCGTTCTCGGAGAACTCGAACTTGAGCGAAAAACTGCGGGGGTGGCCGTTGGGCAGCTCGAAGCGCTCAACAGTGAGATTCTTGAGGGCAGCGACAATGACTTCGGCGTCGGTAGGCTGAATGCACTCATCGATCTCAGGAGGAGCGTGCTCGAAGACGCGAGGCCAGAAGTTGGGGATTTCTGAAATGATCTTCTCGCGCTTGGCGTACAAATCCCGAGTCATCTTGTCATTGATACGCACTGAGCAAACGATTGTTAGCACGCCATGCGACGGGGGAGATAAGGGGAAGTTCAACTGGACGCTGCATTCATCTTAGGAGAAAAGACATGAAGTGAGGGGAACATACTGATCTCGAGGTCAACCAGCTCAAACTCATCGGCGATGGTATCGAGCTTCTGGTGATACGCGTGGCATTGTCCATCGTGAGTGTGTTCGGCAGACATTGTGGCGGTTGCGATATGAGAATAAGATGAATTTCGTTAGGATTATTGAATGTGACGAAGAGGTCTGGGAGAAGAGAGAAGCAGGATGGTACGAAAGGCGCCGGAGCAGGTTCACTTATCTAAAAGGCCTTTCGAGTAATAATGGCCCATGAAGGGAGTCGGAAAAAAACTTTAAACTGGAGCCATGAGACTCGAGAGTACATAGGAGGTACCTTAGTTAGGTACCTAATGTAGGTACATAGGTACATAGGTACCTACCTACCGTGAGGGAGGCAGCCTTATTAGGTACTCTTGGGTCTGCGTTGTAACTTGTAAGTTGTCACCCCAGCACATGTGCATCAGAGCCAGTCCAGTCGGTCCAACCAGGAGGCCACCACGCCTTGTACCCGGTCTTGCGAGTAATTACGTCGATCGAGTCTCCACGATGAATATACAGTTCTGGAGATGTTGTTGCTCACAGGCAAGATTGATAACGTCATAATGTCGTACGAGGTAGAATAATGCAGAAATACATCCGCGCCTCGAACCTTCCTGGACCGCCCGCTCGCTCGTTTACCTTACATAGAAAAAATGGCAAGCCTTACTCACGACACATTATCACATCATGTCCCACAACAAGACATCGAAGCACGACGCGACACAGCAGAGGCTTCAGAAATGCATACACTAATATTCAAATCAATTCGCGTGCTCAATCTTTGTGAGCGGGTAATCTGTTCCAAGTCCAAAGCCTTGATACACCAAGACAAAAAAGAAAACCTAGTCCAGTCCTATTCGGACATGAACATATCGTGATATTTGACGACGCCGTGACCCAAGTTCAATACCAACCGCCCATTTTGTTCATACCAGCCCACCTTTTTCTTCGTCTCCTGTCTTTTAGTATCTCTTTTCCAAGCCCGATGTTCGGCTTTGCTCCTGCAAAAGTCATTCTGATACCTCATACAAGGGTGCCATCATGTGCCAAGTATCATAAGGCATCTACGACATTTCCTCATCCTCGTCATCGTCGTCAAAGTCAATGTCGCTCATCATAGCTAATTGCTCGGCTTCCTCGAAGAAGCGGATGGCCTCGGGGTACAATTCCTCGGCAATAGAGACGGCAAGCTCGTCGGCGTCGGGGGAGATCTCAATCTCGTCTTCGTCATCATCGTTGTCATCCTCCATCTCTTCGTCGACCGCCTTGCCCTCTTTGAGGGCCTTGCGCTTCTCCTCAAGCTTCTTGAAAGCCGCAGCGCTCTCCTCAGCGCTGATGTAGCGGCCTCGGTAACCGAACATGTTGAAGAAGCTGACAGTCTCGAGGTTGGTGTCATTAAGCTTGTTCATAACCGCCTCTCTGGCCGGTGACTTCTCGTCAGACTTGCCGGCCTTGTCCTCCTTGTAAATCTTCTTGGCGAGATCCAGCAGGCCGTTGGTCAGGTCCTTGCCAGGCTTCCACTTGATCTCGACAGGCTCGGAGACGTAGCCTTCCCAGCCATCCTTGGCGCAGCGCCACCAAAACTTCTTCTCCAGCACACTGCTCTCAAAGTACTCGTTCTCGGAGAACTCGAACTTGAGCGAAAAACTGCGGGGGTGGCCGTTGGGCAGCTCGAAGCGCTCAACAGTGAGATTCTTGAGGGCAGCGACAATGATTTCGGCGTCGGTTGGCTGAATGTACTCATCGATCTCAGGAGGAGCGTTTTCGAAGACGCGAGGCCAGAAATTGGGAATTTCCGAAATGACCTTCTCGCGCTTGGCGTACAAATCCTGAGTCATCTTGTTTTTGATGCGCACTGAGCAAACAATTGTTAGTAGGCCATGCGACAGGGGAGATAAGAGGAAGTTCAACTGGGCGCTGCGCGCACCAGATGGATCAATCTGGGCAAGTGCGAGCATTCGCCTGAGATGGGCTCAACCTCATCTTGGGAAAAAGACAGAAAGTGAGGGGAACATACGGATCTCGATATCAACCTGATCAAACTCATCGGCGATGATCTCGAGCTTCTGGTGATACGCGTGGCATTGTCCATTGTGTTCATGTTCGGCAGACATTGTGGCGGTTGCGATATGGGAACAAGATGAATTTCGTTAGGATTATTGGATGTGACGAAGAGGTTTGGGAGAAGAGAGGAGCAAGAGGAAACGAGAGGCGCTGGAGCAGGTTCACTTATAAGTTATACCTAAAAGGCCCTTCGAGTAATGTCCCATGTGAGGAGTTGGAAAAAAAACTTTAAACTGGAGCCATGAGGCAGCCTCGGTGCCAAGTGGGCGTCCGGCCAACGAGAGGATCCGTCCTTTTACATTAGGTACCTCCTAGGTGTGTACATACCTAACCTAGCCAAGTTTGAAGGCAAATTTTCTTACCCACCGGTCAGGGAAACCTTAATGAGCACCTCAACAACTGCCTAATCACCACCCCAATATGAATAGCCAAACCGGCCCAAGACAGCTTCTGTAGCTTCTGTTCAACCCTTCATTTTCCATG